>SEYY01013368.1:0-14435 GCA_009176605.1 Armadillidium nasatum
GTTCATCCTTTAAATATATTAATAGTGATGTTCCTCAGGGTTCTTTCCTATCCCCAACACTTTTTCTACATTTCATTAATGACCTTCACTCACTTCATGACCTATTCACTCTATGTTGATAACTCCACCATTCATTTCCTTTTTCTAACAACAGTTAATTGAAGGTATAATGATGACCTTGGAGCAACTAACCTCTGATCTTCCCGTATTTCAACTTGGAGTAGAGAAAAACATGGTCATTTTGAAAGCCTCGAAAACTCAATTCAGTCATCTCTCTATTCAACACAATCTTCCACACAAATATGATGTTTTCCGAAAACACCCATCTCAAACCTTCGTCTTCACTTAATATTCTCAGGGTTCTTTTTCTCGAAAAGATCCCATTACTTCTCTTTCTAAATGAGCTTCTCAGAGGTTGGGTGTTGTGAGGCGCCTTCAGAATTTCTTCACTCCACCCCAGTTGCTTGCTCTTCATAAGGGTGTTGTTCGCCCCTGTATGGAGTACGCATATCACATATGGGGTGATTTCACTCATACAGCTCTCTTTGGAAAGAAGGAGTTTAAGGCTTTTCGTCTTATCAACTCCTCTGTTCTCACTGATTATCTCCAGTCTCTTTCTGCCCGTCGAATTGTTGCGTCACTCTCTCTCTATATATCGGTAATACAACGGACACTTCTCTTCTGAACTCTCTCGTCGCATACCTCTTCCATTGAGAAGGGTTCGTGCGACTCGTCTTTCTACACAGTCTCATCCTTTCTCTATCCAACTTTCTGACCCCAGACTTAACCGCAATGCTCAATCTTACATGTAATCTACTGGTAAAGTCTGGAACACACTCCCTTCATCTGTTTTCCATATTTTCTATGACTTGCACACCTTTAAACGCTGTGTATCGGTACATGTCAGCTTTTAATTTGACCAGATTTCCGATTTGCTTCCCAACTCTGGTGGAAATTTGTGTATATATATATATATATTATATATATATATATATATAATATATATATATATATATATATATATATAT
Organism: Armadillidium nasatum; assembly: GCA_009176605.1. Taxonomy (NCBI): domain Eukaryota; kingdom Metazoa; phylum Arthropoda; class Malacostraca; order Isopoda; family Armadillidiidae; genus Armadillidium; species Armadillidium nasatum. The sequence goes on from SEYY01013368.1 coordinate 1,029, forward strand.
ATATATATATTATATATAATAATATATATATATATATATATATATATATATATATATTATTGTGATGGCATCCGCATCCGCATTTTCGAAAATTCAACATCCGCATCCGCACTTTCAAAAAATTCAACATCCGCATCCGCATCCGCACTTTCAAAAATTCAACATCCGTATCCGCACTTTCAAAAATTCAACATCCGCATCCGCACTTTGACGAAAATTCAACATCCGCATCCGCATCCGCATCCGCAAATGAGAAAATATGACATGCGATTCATCACTAATAATAATAATATATATATATATATATATATATATATATATATATAATATATATATATATATATAATATATATATATATATATATATATATATATATATATATATATATATATATATATATATATATATATCCATACAAACTTAGAATTTATGAAAATACTTTTTCATTTTAATTTATTCCCAAGTTCCAATTGGTAAAAGTATTAATTAACGAGTGTCTCACTAAAATCTTCAAACCCACTCTTCATTTTCATATTGTACCCAAACAAAAAAATATACTTAAAACTTTTGTTTATATAGGATCACTTACATCTCAACTTAATAGAAATATTCTTACTATATTTGAAATTACATTCCCGCAACACCAGTTCATTCTCATAAATTATAACTCCCTCTCAATTTATAGTTTCTTCAGACACAAAGAATTTCACCCAATGCTCAGATCCTCATTAGTTTATTTATTTAAGTGTGCCAGCTGTAATGCAGCATATGTAGGCCAAACTGGTCTACATTTGAAAGTAAGGAGTATAAGCATAGAGGAGTTTCCTTTAGAACAGACCATCCTCTTTGCTCTCCTGTACACTCTGCCATAAAAGACCATAGACATGCCCACCCTTTTTATTCATTAATTTTCTGTGTTCATTAATTATGGAGAAATCGGAAGAAGAAAAAGAGTGGCTATCTCCATGGTCTCTTATGGCAGAGTGTTCAGGACAGGAAAGAGGAAGTCAGTTCTGAAGGAAACTCCTCTATGTTATCAATCCTCACTTTTAAATGTAGACCAGTTTGTCTACATATGCTGCATTACAGCTGGCACACTTAAATAAATAAATTAATGAGGATCTGAGAAGCATTGTGATAGATTCTTTGTGTCTGAAGAAAGTGTGAATTGAGAGGGAGTTATAATTTGTAAGAATAAACTGGCACTGGGGGATTGTAGCGTCAAGTGCAGTAAGAATATTTTTAAGTTGGGATGTAAGGGACCCTAAATACGGAAGTTTTAGATATATTATTAACTTAGGAACAGTAGGAAAATGATGAGTAGCTCTAAAGATATCAGCGAAAAACTCGTTAATACTTTTTTCCACTTGGAACTTAGGGAATAAATGAAAATGAAAAAGAATTTTAAAAAATTCCATCTCTTTATGGAATAAATGCCAGTCAGAGCAAATTTTAAATGCTCTATAGATTCTAGATCTTAGACCTGATAGAATAAACTTAAGAGGCATATTGCTAAAATAGTTTGTAGCAAGAAAGGTAGAAGTAGGCTTTTTATAAACAGATGTTTTAAATATGTTGTTAATATGCGTAACATATACATCTAGAAAAAATAGGGAATTATTAACTTCTTGTTCCATAGTGAATCTCACGCTGTTAGGTCTCATTCATATACTGTAGAAGCATATTGGCATGAGCTTTTTCCTTGAAAACTACGAAGCAGTCTTTCATGTAGCGGCGATAGAGAAGGGGTTTGAATAGAGTGGGGCATTGCCTGATCCATTGATTTTCCTAATAACAGAGAAAGCTATAGGCAAAAGCTGGACCTAAAGGAGAGCACATAGCCATACCATCAATTTGGATATAGTTCCCCGTCGAAAAGAATATAGAATCTAAACAGATAATTTTAAAAATTTGGTGAATTCTCATAATGTTTTAATTGTTGTGAAATAATTCATTAGTTATTATGTTGATGGTTTCAGAAATCGGAAGATTTGCATAAAAAATTCAATATCAAAGCTTGTCATGAAGCAAGTGCCAAAAGAAGAAGAATTTAGGCAATTGATAAAGTCGATAGTGTCTGTTAAGGTATACTGATTTTTAGTTAGAGGATCTAAGATAGGAACTAAAAATTTGGCAAGACTGTAGTTAGGAGAGTTAATATATATATATATATATATATATATATATATATATATTATATATATATATATATATATATATATATATATATATATATATATATATATATATATATATATATATATATATATATATATATATATATTGTGATGCATTTTTGCATTCGCGTCCTCATCAAAATTGACATCCGCATCCGCATCCGCATCCGCATTTTTGAAAAATTCAACATCCGCATCCGCATTTTCGAAAATTCAACATCCGCATCCGCATTTTTGAAAATTTAACATCCGCATCCGCACTGGACGAAAATTCAACATCCGCATCCGCAAATGAGAAAAAATGACATCCGATCCATCACTAATATATATATATATATATATATATATATATATATATATATATATATATATATATATATATATATATATATATATATATATATATATAATATATATATATATATATATATATATATATATATATATATATACTTTGACCTCCCACCTTCCTTATGTGAGAAGCATAGCAGTGATATTAATTTTTTAAAGCTGGAAAGGCTGAGCTGTATACTATTAGTTGTTCTAGGAAATTGTTGGATGGAAAAAGATGCCCAAGGTAGAATGGGATTGTTTAAAACTGTATTCTGTGAGGGAGGAGCTAAGTTTTGCCAGGCAAGTCCAAAAATTGTTTCTCATTAGGTTTTCAGAGAGAGTGGGGTGTCTTGTGGATTATGTTTCTGGGTGTTGGTATTAAGTAGTAGTAGGTTACTTATGTATTTGTTTTGTTATGAAAGTTTCAGATGTCACAGATGGGAATGAATCTAAAATGTGTGAGTAGTGTGCTTTATGGACCAGTGTGTTAAATAAGGACATATAATGGGTGATTTGGTGCCAAGGTTCTATTGGTATAACTGTATGCCCATCATATTTAGGTGATCTCTTTGGAAATTTTTATATATCAGAATTGAGGTGAGCAATGATGTATCTTGGAGATAATTATTGTTCTTTCATGCCATTTCTTTTGTACTTTCTATATCGAGTTGTAATTTGTAATTAAACTGGCATATTACTAAAGCTCATATTAGGTAGACATTGAAGAGGAGGGTTCATTCGTATTGTATGAGTGCAGTTATGAGGATTTTTTATGTAGGCTGAATTTGGTACATGTAACGGTTTTAGGGTACGCATTTTTCTGTTGCTTCATAGGCGATGTTGTTTGAGAGAGTTGTGGTGGTAAACGTTATGTGTACTGTGTGGCATATGTGATCCCTAGTATTGTTGAAATTTTATTGAGTGGGACTGAGGGAGTATGATATTGAGTATTGCTGTAGGATGTGTTCTAAACCTTAGCTGGACAGTGTAAAAAAGGGTAATTGATGACTAGGGTGGGAAGAGGAGTTCATTCTATTTTGTATGAATCTCTTTTTGACATTGGAAAATGTTATATTAAATATCGCATTGGTGGAGCGTGAGATTTGGAGTAGAGTTTAAAACGTAAGATCATCTGCAATTTTACTCTGGAGATCGTAGGGATGGGCGTATTTTATATGAGTAAATTTAATTGTTTTCTTGTTGCACTGTATTCTAAAATTTGGAGGTTTTATTGAATATTTTATTTTTTCCTTGATTTATCTGTTCCAATATTTTTAATTGTAAGTTGATGTTTTTTCTTTTGCATTGACTCGAGAAGTGTGTCAAAGCTTTCTCTGAGTTTATTGTATGAAAGGGAGAGAGTTATTTTAGTGCCAAGAGAACTCGATTCTTTCATCTTTCTTGTCTACACAACAATAACATCATTTTCACAGACATAACTTTTTCATGTTTCTTTACTCTTGGTCTATCTTGGAAGGATTGTATTATTTCTCTTATTACAGAATTCCTCTAAAAAAAATTCATAATGCCAAGTGGCCTTGCCTGCACATAGGTGCCTCATGCATCACAAATGGGGTGGTTCCCCTTATACAGTTCATCTTAAAAAGGAGGGATCTATGACAATTTTTTAATCCTTATGATATTTTTTATCATTTTGAATCATAACTAATTACAGGAAAATAACAAATATTTGGAATAAATAATTTTTAAGGTTTTTGAAGTAATATTCAATTTCTGAGAGAAAACTGAGATATCAAACAGTGAAGCAAAAACCTTTGGAAAAAGTTATTCTAACCATAATGAATGTAACATTAAAGTTTTGGTACAATTTTTCTCTCAGAATCTTGGTTGTACTTACATTATAAAATTAGATAAATGATGTTGATAAATTTTATACTTTATCGGTTATAGATAACACTATACTAATACAATCATAATTAATTTATTTTTATTTTTATTTTACAGATTTTGGAGCAGTGCCTAAAAAAATATTATAGAAAGAGATTAAGACAAAACCATCTCAGAAAAGACATTTATTTTTTAAAAGAAAAAAGTTCTAATTCACGAAGAAATCTAAGATCAAGGCACTCTAACACTTGTCCTGTAATTGACCTAACTGCTGATGATAATGAAAGTGAAATGTCTGATAATAATAGTCATAAAGTCTCAGATTCTGAGAATGAAGAGAGTGACTCTAGTGAGGAAGATAGATTAAAAAACAAATGTCATCAAGGTAAAAATTCAGTCGTTTCTAATATTAATTTGGAATCCAAATCCAGTTCAATAACACTAAAAGATTTTCATGTAGAGGCTAAATTTAAATGCAATGATTGTACTTATATAACCAAATATAAAACATCCTTTGATGCCCACTGTGCAAAGCATAAAAATATTAAATTATTCAAATGTGATGATTGTGATTTTGAATCAAATTATAGAAAGGGTTTGATACGTCATAACCTTAATCATTGCCCAATGAAAGCTAAATTAAATTCCAACAAAAATTGTGTTGTTAATGAGTCAAAAAACTCAGAATTTTCTTCTTTATCTTTATCAGAGATAATGATTTTAATTTTCAATAAAAGAAAATCATTGGATGAAAATGCTTCTGTTCCATCTCCTGCAGAACCTTTAAAATGCTCTGAGTGCAGCTTTGAAACTGAAAATCAAAAGTATTTAGAATTTCATTCACAAATTCATTCTGAAGTACAAAAATGCCCATGAATGCGGGTATGAAAGCACTTGATACAGACACATTCAAAGATCATCTCATAAAAATTCACTTAGATGAGTCCACAAGTGAGAAGTGAATCTGTTCCTTACTCCTTCAGGAAAAGATCCGGACAGTCCAACAAAACTGTTGTAGATTACTCATCTGATGAATGGCATAGTGAAATGTCAGATATTGAAATTGAGGAATTATCGGATGATGACCAACCTCGTAGAAAGAAAAAGTTCAAATGCCAAGATTGTTCTTATGCAACAAGCAAGAATGAAGATTTTGTTGCTCATCGTTTAGGTCATGGTAATAAAAAACTATTTAAATGCGAACATTGTGATTTTAATACAAATTACAAACGTTCTTTAAGAAATCACAAGTTGAAGTGCTTAGGGAATCAAGGAAACAGTCTTAGTGAATGTTTCAACAAAGCTATTGATGAGAATGTGGATCATCACTCTTTATCCTTATCTGAGATGATCAATTTGATTTGCATTCAAGACAAGTCATTGGATCATAATACTTTTGATGAAACCACTACAGAAGTTTTGAAGTGTTTGGAGTGTACATTTGAAACAGGAAATCAAAAAATCTTTAATTTTCATTCACAAATCCATGTTGAAGTTAAAAAATGCACAGAATGCAATTTTGAAAGTAAGGATACAGAAACATTCAAAAATCATTTTATAGGTCACTTTAAACATAGGAATATAAAAGAACAAAAAATGTTCAAATGTTGTGATTGTTCTTACGAAACCAAAAATAAAACTTCATTTGATGCCCATTGTGCAAAGCATAAAAATATTAAATTATTCAAATGTGATGATTGTGATTTTGAAACAAATTACAAAAGACATTTGGTAAGTCATAATCTCAATCATTGCTCTAAAAAAGCTGAATTAAATTTCAACGAAAATTGTGTTAATCAATCAAAAAATTCTCAATATTTTTCTTTATCATTATCAGAGATAATGCTTTTAATTTTCAATAAAAGAAAATCATTGGATGAAAATACTTCTGTTCCGTCTCCGACAGAACCTTTAAAATGCCCAGAATGCAGCTTTGAAACTGAAAATCAAAAGTATTTTGAATTTCATTCACAAATTCATTCTGAAGTACAAAAATGCCCAGAATGTGGGTATGAAAGCACCGATACAGAGACATTCAAAGATCATCTCATAACTCACTTAGATGAGTCCACTAGTAAAAGTGAATCTGTTCCTTACTCCTTCAGGAAAAGATCAAGACCGTCCAGCAAAACTATTGAGGAGGAATCATCGGATGAAGAGTACATTGAATATGACCCGGAACATGAGGACTCTGACATTGAGTTAATGGATGAGATGCCAAAAAGAAAGAGAACCTTAGGTAGCTTTATTACCCATTCCCAAAAGATAAGAGACTATACATGCGATAAATGTGATTTTAAAGCAGACTCTTATCCTAGTTTTGTGTCTCACCTATTAGATCATAATGACGAAAAATCGGATTGTTTTGATATTACAACTCATTTGGACAACTTGAAGGATTATTCTTTCTCCGATATAATATCAATGATTTGTAACGATGAGAACGAAGTAAACCAAGATATAAATTTGAATTCAGAAACAAAATTGCATAAATGTTCTCAGTGCAGTTTTGAATGCAGTGATGAAGTGCAACTTTCTCAACATTTGTCTTCTCATTCCACTGAAGAAAAGTTTATTTGTTCTCAGTGCAGTTTTGAAGGTACTAACCAAAGTGATCTTGATTCTCATTTACAAACTCATTCTACATTTAAATGTTCAAAATGTTCTTATGAAAGCTATGAAAATGGCATATTAAACTTACATTGTTGTGAATTCAAAAGTGATAAAATCTTTAAATGTTCAAAATGTTCTTATGAATGCTCTGATATTGATGTATTAAATTTGCATTCTTGTGAACCTAACAGTGATAGAATTTTTAAATGTTCAGAATGTGATTTTGAGAGTAAAAAAGAGAAGCATTTAACTCTCCATTCTCAACTTCACGCAAAGCTTCGAAGGTGCACCGAATGTAGTTACTCACATCACAGTAAAGATAAATTTAAAGACCATCTTTTATCTCATTTACCAACTAAAGTTATATACTTGCACTAAATGTAGTTATGAAACTAATTTCATTACAAAATTCAAACTTCACCTTTTGAATCACACGAATATCAGAGTATTTAGTTGCCCAGACTGTGATTATAAGACGAATTATAAGGATAGTTTAAAGTATCATATTGAAACGCATATGGAAGTTAAAACCTATATATGTACAGAATGCAATTATTCTACCAGTCAGTCTAATGGTATGAGACTTCATATTCTTAATCATGGTGAAACAAAACAATTCTTGTGTGGTGAATGTGATTACGGTTGTAATGATAAAGCTAGAATGAAGGAACACTCAAAACTACACTCCAATGAAAGACCATTCAAATGTTCACAGTGTGATTTTTCCACTAAATATAAGAGACATTTAAAAGTACATAAGGCCAGACACGATGGTGAGTTTCGTTTTTCTTGTTCTCAGTGTGATTATAAGGGTCTTACTCAATATCATTTAAAAAGACATTCATTGAAACACACCAACACCAAATTATACAAATGTCCAGAATGTAGTTACAGGTGCAATGCTAATCTCAAACTACATATGATTAACATGCATTCCAAAACCAAGATGTTGAAATGCTCCCAATGCAAATATGAAAGTAACCATAGAAGCAACTATCTTACTCACCTTCGGACTCATTCCAATGAAAGGAAATACTCATGCACTGAGTGTAGTTTTGCTTCTAAGCGTAAAGATAATCTGAAAGTGCATATGTCGACTCATTTAAAAAAGAAATTTTCAGATGAGGGGAGTGCCTATATAAATGAAAATAATTCAGAAGAGGGTAGTGCCTATGTAAATGAAAATAATTCAGATGAGAGGAGTGCCTATGTAAATTTTAATCATTCAGATGATCTCAGTGTTCCTTATAGATGAAAGTTTAAATGAGGTGAATGCCTTTATAAGTGAAGCAGTATAATGTAGAGTAAAACATAATGGATTCAGTCACTATGGAAATTTTTTTGGTTTTAATTTTTGTGGTTTAAAAGAAAGAAAAACGAAGGTATTCAGACCAAAGTTGTGGACTCGGAATATTAGGGCAAAATCTGAGTTCAGCTTTTTTCAATGGACAGAGTCGTGGGTTAGATTTTGGAAAGGATTTTTTAAATGATATTTTCAAGTCATTTTTGACTTTACATTTCAAATAAACTTTCCACTGTGAATTGCGAACATATGATGCTTTGTTTCCAGTATACAAATGCAAACATTATTTTGAATTTTAGTGTTTTATACAAATTTTATATTTCTTTTCTAGAAATTTTGTTTGAACTATAATAATAATTTTTTTATACTTTAATAAGTTCATTATAGTTTTACGCAAAAAAATTAGTAAAATAAATTTGAAAGAAAAAATCATTAAAACCAGTTGTATCCAGGGTGGAAAAAAACATTTTAAAAAAATGTAAAAATAAAAAAAAAAATTTTTTTTTTTTTTTTAAACTTTAAATGTGATTGTTTAGCAGCTTCTTTATTTATTTAGTATTTACATCATTTATATATTCATAACGTTTTTGAGATGAAATATTTATATTTATTATGCATTCATAAAACGACAATTCAATTTTAATTGATGAGCCATTCTTGCACCTCTTCTTTAAAAAAATACAAATTAAGGTTTATTTTTATGTATATATAATATAGAAGAGCCAGAGATAGGATTGGAAGGGTGGTTTGAGGTCTTCTGACGAAGTGTTGAAGATCTTTTCGTCTGAAGAAAGAAAAGAATAGATTGAATGCAAGAATCCAGATTGTTATTTACAAGTAATTGAAAAATTTTATTAGTCGAAGAAAATATTTAAAAATTTTATTGAATTTAACATTTGGAATTAAAATAAGTTGATTCAAAATTAATATTTAAACTATCAAGAGGAGCAACAAAATTTTCGAAAGAGGTCTTTTAAGTAATTTTAAATCAAAATCATCTGTGAGCAACAAAATTTTCGAAAGAGGTCTTTTAAGTAATTTTAAATCAAATCATCCGTAAAGCAATAAAATTTTTAATTGAAACTTCTAGATAACTTCTGGTTGAAAAGGATTGGGATTTCGAAGCAGTCAGGACAAATGAGGAATAATTCTTCGCCTGGTTCTAGAGGCTGGGAACCTTTTAAACCAGTTTTTTTTTTCTTCCCAAGTACGGCTGCAGGAATATGAAGTTTCTGCAGCCGACACCACCCTGCATCTTGCGGGATATGGTGCAGAGTATAAAAAAATAATAATAATGTTTAGTTCTTGGTTTGAGAAGTTCTTTGATGTTCGAGAACGTTCTTCGAGGTATATAATCGAGCAGCAGAATTTTTGAATGGCAAATTTAAAGAGATTAAGTAGAGTGCAGGGAAAGGTTTTTTACATTTTTATATATTTTTTGCCTTTTAATTTAACTTACAGGCTATAAGCAACTATATTTTTGAATAGTCAGTTTACTTTTATTTTGTAACTAAAAGAAAATATATGATGTTTCTCATTCCTCTTGTTTTGAAAATATTGAACATATGTATATAATCAATGTAAAAGGTATATATATTTTGCTTTAAAGCTACTTTTCATTTTACTTTAGTTTAAAAAAAAAAAAAAAAAAAACATTGGTTTTTAGATGGTTTAAACCCAGAAAACCCTGGTTATTGTATCCACAAGGTATTAAAGGTTACTTGAATTTCAACACTACTATTCCTGTGTGAAATTAAGTAATCTTTCCAATTTTGTACATAAATATATTTGTTTATTAATAACCTAAATTCTTATTTATTTGAATGACGTGGATTAATGCAATATAATAACACCTTCTGAAGAAGGTGTTATTAAGAGTTTGAGGCTCAGTTGCTTATTTGGTTCATTATTTAAATTAGATTGTGTAGTATTTGAAAGAAGTTTATGACTTCAGAATTAAGTCTTATTTCATGGTAAAGAGTTAAAATTCTATATTTCCTTAAGGTCAAAGTTTGTTCCAAATGTTAAACCCGCTACAGAACCTTTGTTGAAACTTATCTCTTGGGTGGGGAAATGTTTTGTTAATAATCAGAACTATCGTTCATTTTTTTAAACAAACAAATAATAACATTGTAAATATAATTATTAAAAAAAATTTAAATTCTTTGTTTAGTTGATTGAACAAAAAACAAAATTTTGTTATTTGTGCTTCTATTAAATAACTTCAAAAGTGTGGTGAAGTCACTTTGTAAATACTAGTAAATTATTGAATCGGATTTCTTGTTTTTAATGGGGTAGTAATTCATTATTTATTAATTATGTAATAGTAAATTTTGTTTATTTATGGTTTACGAAAGTTTAATGTTTTGTTAAATTGAGGAAGTAATTTTGTGTTTATATTTTGAAGAATGATGCATTTTGTTAGTTTTAATAAAAAAAACTTTTAAATGTATTATGTACAGTTTTAATTCTTATGTATATTTTACTGTAGAAATAATTTGCTTTTATTTTTTCTTTATGGAATTTCTAAATTTTGTAGTTATATGTTGGTATTGGGATGTTCTAGTCTTGAATTAGAGGTTTAGTATCTTGTCTCTCGTCTTCTTTCCTTTCTAGATATAAGATAAAGCAAATCACTAATTTTGTGTAATAAATTTTGATTTAGTGGTTCTATAATTACACTTTTAATTTCCTTGTTGCATAGTCATGCAAATCTCATACATAAAGAACTGTTTTTTTACTGAGTGATTTCTCAAATTATGTCATTTACTTTTAACCTCTTAAACCTGAAGGAGGGAGGCACCAGTTGAAGACAATCAAGTTTATCAGAGATTTTAAACATTGTAAAGACCACCAATTTTAAAGTGATTTTCTTTAGTGTTATTTATTAACATACTTTTTTTTAACCACCTTTATAATCAATTTAAAAAGTATATTTTCTTTAAATAGGCATGACATATACCTGAAAGTTGTCTACTTTCTCTCTGCCATTAATTTGAATGCACAACTTCGTATGGTTTCCCAAACATAGGACATCACAAACCATCATAGATCCGATGCAGAAAGAGATACCTTAATAAAAGTTGGAAAGATCAAAGGGTTGTTCGAGAAGTCTTCACACTAGCTAATGTCCGTCTGATACATGTAGTACGGCGAACCGATATATAGTGGATATAACCACCAATTATGTTCAAGAAACGTGGATGGAAAACAAAACTGTGGAAGAAATACTAAATAAAAAAAAATAATAAATTTAACAAGTAGAATGAACATATTTATTGCGATGAAGAAAATGTATACAGATAATGGGTTAGAATTTCAGAGTGAAAAGATATAAAGTTTTTGACTGAATGTTTTGAGGCAGAGCACACAAATATACCTACAAATAGCTTACTAATAACAAGTAGTTTCTTAAAATAAATCTGTTTTAAAAAAAGACCCAAATCAACCTAATATAAAGGGAAAAGTGAGAACAAAGATTAAATTTGGATTCTGATCTTGAAAGCAGATTGGTTATTGGGAAGTGCATTTAAAGATTCTGAGAAAAGCAAGAAAGAGATACACATCTTGTAGGAATCGAATGAGAGAATGAAAAAAGCTTAAAGGAACAATATTAGGCAGCTTTAAATAAAGAAACAGAACTAGATGGTATGTATAGCAATCTGCAAGAAAAAAAAATTAAACACTGGAGAGAATTAACCAGCAAGACTAACTGATAGAGATAGTAAAACCTTTATTGTAAAACATAGGACTGAAGGAAGTGGCTAAAGTACACATTAGCAATGATGAAAAATATGGATGATAAAACAGTCCACGAAGAAATTAAGGTAGGAGAAAACGAGTGTAGAACAAGAGGGAGATCAATAATGAAGAGAATTTACATGAAGTTGAAAAGGATTATATAAAAAGCTGAAGGGAGAGGAAGAAATTCCGAAAGTTAAAGTAGGTAAAAAGTGGATAATATGAGATTGTGAAAAAAATTTCATAGAATTAAAAATTTCAAGCCGAACAAGGAATAGAGCAGGAGATGACAAAAAATGCTGTGGAACACCATCGTTGACAGGAAAGAAAGTAGTCAACCCTTCAATAACAGCTGATTTGAAAAGATTAGAAAGCTAGACATGAGTAAGCAATGAGGAGGTAACCCAAAAGAAGAGCTTGGAAAGCAAAGACGCATGTCATGACCATACAAAAGTCTTGGACATGCCAAACGCTTCCAAACAAGACTCTCCAGATCCTTAAGAACAATATAAATCTTTGGAGAAGGAAAGTTCTCACTAGCGAACCTTCGGCGCCGAAAGCCAATGCTGATGCTCTGAAAAAAGAGAAAGGGACTACATGATCCAAAAAATGAGTTGAGAATGGTTTCAAAGATTGTTGACAGAATACAAATGAGATCTATAGAAGGATCAGAACGACTACTTTTCTTCAAAACAGGTTTAACACATGTTCGCTTCAACAGAGGAAAATCAATAGCATTGAGGCGTTGAGACAATAGTTGAAAGAGGAACGTCACTTCTTAGAAGCACACTCCCTCAAATCTCGAGAAGGAATACAATCCTGGCAGCTTGGCTTCCTAACATACATAGATTTCAGAAGAACATGCACCTGATCAAATGTAATCACAGGTAGAGGAATGGGACCTCTGAGAGGAGAAGAAGTAGGAGGAGGGTTGCCGGAGTCGTCCAGGGTTGAATTAGAGGAAAATAGGAGGCCGAAGAGATTAGCCTTTTCAATTGGAGAATTAGCAACATAACCATCAAAGTGAATATATTAAAAGCCGGTTTACAGTAACTGTTATAGATGTTTTTAGCAAAAAGGCCAGAGAGATTTATCAATAGAAGAACTTAGGAGATAAGCACATTTTCGTTTTACGAAAGTTAGCTTCCCTCTTCGAATAATATCCCTGCAACGATCCCAAGTTAAAGGAAAATGAACAATAGTGACAGAAGAACAAGAATTTTCCATTCTCGAAACGTGTTATCTCAAGCATGAATGGAACGAGAACAAACATGATCGAACCGTGGATTTTGAGGAGAGAAAGATTTAGTAATATAGGAGAAGATATGAACCTGTACAGTCCAACAACTATTATAATCCCAACCTTATCGCTGAAACCAAAGCATCTTCAG
>SEYY01013370.1:0-2500 GCA_009176605.1 Armadillidium nasatum
TCTCTCTCTCTCTCTCTCTCTCTCTCTCTCTCTCTCATGAAGATACAACAGAGAAACTTCCTAGAAAATTTTCGTCATGGAATATGGCAATGCTTGTGAGATGCGAACTTCTTTAAAAGACTTAAGCATTAAACTTAAAATTGAACCGAATCATGACAGTAAACCGATAATAGCGGCACCATCATGAATAGTTCAGGATCTTTTTCTTATCATCAAAACCCTCAGTAGGATGTAAACTATTCACACCACCATTTATTTTTTTTTCTTTCCTAATTTCGTTTATTATAGATTTTCATTGCTTGCTGCTAAAAAATCTTCAAAGTTCTCTAAGCATATTTTTTCCTAATCAAATAAAAATATCTAAAAAACTATATTGTAAAAATATTACTTATAGTTAATAGTCAAACCAGTAAGATTGAATGAATTTAAGTAGTAAGAGACTTACAGAAATCTTTTAAACAAATAATATTATGGACATTTTTTACAAAATAAAACTACTATATGATTTCCTATAAGGAACACATATAGATTAATAACAAACCAGTGTCTGTATCTGTAAATGAAAATCAAGTTAAATATATATATATATATATAATATATATATATATATATATATATATATACTATATAGTATATATATATATATATATATATATATATATATATATATATATATATATATATATATTTATTATTTCAAAATTTCTTTTTTTAACGCCCCTACAAAATAGAAAAGGAACAAACAACACAAAAAGACAGGGTAAGTAAATTAAACGAAATATAAGAAATTATTCAAAAGGGAGACTGAATCAAATTAAGAAAAAAAAAAACCCGACTTGAATCTATCCAAAGAAGAAAAAGAAGAAAAATTTTTCAAAAAAGCAAATGCTAACAAAAACAAAAAAGAAGAAAAAATAGAATATGAAGAAGAAAAAGGAGAAAAAAAAGTAGAAAAGAAAAGAAATGAAAAAGAAAAAAAAGAGTATAAAATTAGAAGAAAAAGGAACAGAACAGAAAGATAACAAGAAAATAAAAATTAAGAAAAGAAAGTATAAAAAGAAGAATGAGAAGAAAACAAAAAGATTAAAAATTAAAAAAATAAGAAAATAATTAGAAAAATAAGAATAAAAGTAGGAGAAATAAGATAAATAAGGGAATAAAAATAAGAAAAGTAAGGAAATAAAAATGAAAGAAGTAGAAAAAGAAGGATAAGAAAAAAAAAAGAATAGTAAAAATAAAAATAAGAATAAAAATGTACAAACAAGATAAAAGTGAGAGAATTTAAGAAAAGTAAATGAATAAAAATAGGAGCAAGAACAGTATGAAAAAGAAGGAGAATAGTAAGAAGAATAAGAAGAGCAGTGAAAAAGAAACGAAAAATAAGAAAAACTGTAAGAAGGTAAAAGAACAATAAGAATAATAGAAAGAAATGAACAACAGTTTAGAGGAAAAAGAAAAAAAAGAACTACGGAAAAAAACTAAGAATAGATAGATGAAAGAGAACGATAAAAAGGAAAGAAAATTAAGAAGAAAAAAGTAAAGGAATAACTAGAAAATAGGAAGATCAAGAAGTAAAAGAGAAAGGAGAAAATAAAGAAAAAAAAAGGAAAAGAAAGAACAACAAAAACAAGATCAACACTGCTCAGTGTTGGAAGCAAGCATATGTTCAGACGATCCTGAAGATTTTTTGCAGCTCTCATCCTTCCACCTATCGTTTTATAGCTCTTACTTGCTTTCTGTTTAAAATCTTTGAAACTACTCAATTATCATATCCTGGATCACCTGATATCTTATTCTTTTCTATCAGATCACCTGAATGCCTTTCGACGATTGAGATCAACTGGCGACATACCCTCCTACTTTCTGATTTATGGTCTTCTGCCCTTATGGAGTGTTGTGTGGTGGCGCTTGACATATCCGAGTCTTTTGACAGGATATATAAGCGTCAATGCTCTTTAAGCTTCCTTCCTTTGGATTTTCTCCTAATCTTTGCTTACTCATTTCTAATTTCCTTTCAAATCGCTCCATATCGGCACATGTTGATGAGATGACATCTTCCTTCTTTCCTGTTATTTATGATCTTCTTCAGGATTCTGTCCCATCATCAAATTTGTTCCTACTTTTCGTCAACGATTTTCTCAGCTGCATATCTAACTCTATCCATTCTCATGCCAATGATTCAATTCTCCTTTCTTTTACTCATTTCAAATCTGCTCCTTCTTTTGCATTGAGAGTTACATCTCGACTTCACCTTCCTAATTCTATTCTTGCCGATCTGGATGGGATTACTAGGTGAAGGCTCCTCAATTTTATGAAATTCAGCTCTTTAAAAACTCTTCTTCTTCACATCTCCCTCTTAAAAACATCTCCTATGTTCTTCAACAGATACTCTAATTACAGTATATAATTGTTTTATCACTCTTAGTGTAGAGTATTGTTCTTGCATCTGGGGAGGCTTCTTTTGGATAAGATTAAATCTAAGTCTAAAGAAAAATAAACT
>SEYY01013370.1:12500-15000 GCA_009176605.1 Armadillidium nasatum
ATATATATATATATATATATATATATATATATATATATATGTGGGTGGGTGTTTGTGTGGGTGTGTGTGTGTGTGTGTGTGTGTACGCGTGTGTGTGATAGTGTGACTGTAAATATTCATGCTAGCTGCATATTTGTATTCTTATTTATGTATAATGCAATTTGCGGAATAAGCACGTAAATAAGGCTTGGAGATGATTTAATAATTTCATATGAGTCAGTTTATGTGTCTCCTTTCAAGAAAAGAATTTTTTTGTTTCCACATGAAGCAAAAAAAAAAAAAAAAAAGTATAAAAAGGAAAAAAAAAAATAATGTTCCTCTATCTCATAATAAGAATTCTGTCCAATTTTAGCAAAGGGTAAATTGAACATAATGGAAACTAATGTGAAATGCAAGGAAGCATAAACAGTTTGTTTGATATTGCAAACCGTTACGTTTGTAATGAGTAAGTATGGGCTTAAATTTTTGTTTCTTTTAATTAGGGCTTTTAAGATACTTAACTCTTTACAACTCAAGCAACTCGATAGTACTTTATTTTCACAAATTAAGAAAATGAAAATGTTAAATAAAATATATATATATATATATATATATATATATATATATATATATATATATATATATATATATATATATATATATATATATATATATATATATATATATATATATATATATATATATATATATATATATATATATATATATATATATATATATATATATATATATATATATATATATATATATATATATATATATATATATATATATATATATATATATATATATATATATATATATATATATATATTATATATATATATATATATATATATATATATATATATATATATATATATATATATTATATATATATATTATATCCGTCAACCGTGGCTCAAACGGTTAGAGTGATTGACTCACGTGCTTGAGGGCGCTTGATCCCACTTGGGGATCCTAGGTATATACTACCTAGAAAGTTCCTCTCCTAGAATAGGGCAATGCCCGTGAGATGTGAACTTTTTATAATAATATATATATATATATATATATATATATATATATATATATATATATATATATATATATATATATATATATATATATATATATATATATATATATATATATATATATATGTAACCTGTGTTGCAATCATATTAAGTATTGAAAACAATTTACATAATAACTTTGACAAAGTTTAACAACAGGCTAAACTCTGATTTATAAGTTTATTTTAAATGAATTGAAACGTAATTAAGTGTATATATATATATATATATATATATATATATATATATATATATATATATATATATATATATATATATATATATATATATATATATATAAAATATATATATATATAAAAATTTGTTCTGGTTTAATCCTTTCAGTTTATTTTCTTTAGCTTTTCAATTTACTTCTTTCTATCTTTTGAATGTTGCCACTACTTTACTTTTTGAAGTGAAGAATAAGCAAAAAGTATTGTGGAGAACGTCATTAAAAAGTTAAATCTTTTTCTGTGACGTTAAAGAAGTAGAAACTTTAGATCGAGTTTGGTACGATCTTTTAAATCTTTATTACCTAGACTTGACTATTTGGTCAATTTGATTATTCTGTTATCTTCTCTTCGATATCCTTTTAGGTCACTCTATGGAAGCTGTTGTCTGAAGCAACTGAAACTTTAAATCTATAAGTAGTGGTGTTCTTCAAGGTTCTTTCCAATATCAAAAAAATTTAATTTTCGTTATAAACAATTGATCCTTTAATTCTATAAGTGGTGCTCTTCTAAAATCTGTCCATAACCAAAAATCTATTTATCATTAACGAATTTATCATTACCTATTAACTCTGACATGTTGAATTACCCTTAAATTATTCTTTTCTTTTGAAAAACATTCTGCATCTGGTCTTGTAAAAGAAAGCGACTATTACGTGTTTTATTTAGCTATTTATGCCAAAAAAAAAAAAAAAATCTAACTTTTCAAAAGTTCAATTCCTTTTAAAAACCTGACTAAAACCATTTAGAGAGACGTTGACATGTATATCTTTTCAAAGGCTTCTTTTTAAAATCTTTGGTGACTAAAACCATTTAGAGAGACGTTGACATGTATATCTTTTCAAAGGCCTCTTTTTAAAATCTTTGGTCAAGGATATCAGTATGCAGTTCCCTTTCATAAATCCAATCACAAAAAAGACCATAGGTGACTTTTATACAGAGAATTAAACTGTTGAAGACTCCGGAATATTCATCTCCGAAAAGTTATTCATTTTCCTCCTGGGAATGGCTGTGAATTAAATAAAAATTTCTAAATTAAAAAATTATTCCTCATCAATTCCCAAATATTATGCAAAAATTTAAGAACGATATCCAATCAAAAAATCTATTTTTCATTTCAACCTACTATATATATATATATATATATATATATATATATATATATATATATATATATATATATATATATATATATATATATATATATATATATAT
>SEYY01013370.1:20000-25807 GCA_009176605.1 Armadillidium nasatum
GTATTTGAATGCATTGACAGCAAACCCTTCTGTTTGTTCCTACTGTCTCTATCCTCAATTTTCAGCCACAGACAGATATTTGGGCATATGTTTGAAAAGATGTTTGTTCTCCTTGAAAAAGTATAGTCTAGGGCTTTTCGTCTTATCAATTTTCCTGCTCTCACTAATTCTCTCCGGTCTTTTTCTGCCAGTCGAATTGTAGCTTCTCACTCTCTATACTATCGCTATTACAATGGACACTGCTCTTCTGAATTCTCCTGTCGCATACTTTCTCCATTGAGAAGACTTCGTGCAACACGTCTTTCTACACAGTCTCTTTCTTTCCCTGTCCAACCCTCTGACCCCAGACTTAACCACTATGCTCAATCTTACATGTACTCTACTGGTAAATTCTGGAACACACAATCCCTTTATCTATTTTCTCAGCTTCTTATTACTTACACACTTTTAAACTCCGTGTATCGGGTCACGTCTGCTATTAGCGACCAGATTTCTGACATTTCTCCAACTCTGGTGGAAATAGGTAGGCCTCTGGCTTTTGCCCATTTAAATATTTATATTTATATATATTATATATTATATATATATATATATATATATATATATATATATATATATATATAATATAATAATATAATATATATATATATATATATATATATATAAATAAGAATTTTAACTTTTGACTGACTCATTTACTTCCAAGTGTAAATATACGAGTATGTACTTGTGATTCCATCTCTCCTCTAGTTTCACTAACTACAAAATGTAATTTACAATGCATTTATGCATTTACATCAAAAAGAAAAAGAAATGAAAACTGATACAGTCGTTCAAATCTGCAGGAACGCGATTTGAAGCTATTAATGTTCAGATAAAGGTACTGAAATTTTCCAGAATTCCTCTCAAATCTGCACAAGAAACTTTGACTAATGATATAATAATAAGGGTGTGAGTAAGATTGGCACTAAAACTTTGGTCAAGTGTCTGTACGTTATTAAAAAAACTTTTCTGTAACAATAATTTATCATTAAAAATTTACCAGGACACATATTTCTAGGATCTGGGTCTTTGTCACTTCTGGAATTTAGTTAGTTGAAGATCCATCTAGTGGGATCCTGGTTTAGAAGTGTATTTATAAATCATGTCAAATGGTCCAATTTGCTGTCAATACCATGGGTGTGAAATCAAAAGATAACAAATTTAAGTAGCTCAAACCCCATCTTAATATGAGAGAATTTGATAATAATATAATATAATATATATATATATATATATATATATATATATATATATATATATATATATATATATATATATATATATATATATATATATATATATATATATATATATATATATATATATATATATATATATATATATATATATATATATATATATATATATATATATATTATATTATATATATAATATATATATATATATATATATATATATATATATTATATATATATATATATATATATATATATATATATATATATATATATATATATTATATATATATATATATTATAATATTTTTATATTATATTAATTTTTTTTTTTTTTTTTCTTTTCTCTCTCTCTCTCTCTCTCTCTCTCTCTCTCTCTCTCTCTCTCTCTCTCTCTCTCTCTCTCTCTCTCTCTCTCTCTCTCTCTCTCTCTCTCTCTCTCTGTCTTTCTTTTATTTTTAGGAGATTGCTACCACTCACGGTTAGAGCGCTTTTCAAGTAGGGACAGAGAAAATATAAAATAGTTAAATCGCTTGAATTACTATACAATAGCAAAATAGTTTTACAAATAATTTAAAAGATTAGTAAATAAATTAAATTAATATAACTTAAATAAGTAAATAAATTATTAATATAAAAAATAAATAAAATTCCCGAACCAAAAGATTTAGATTAATTAAAGGAATGATCGCAAATAAAAAGTAATTAATGAAAATTCGGAAAATTGGGAAATGTTTGGCAGACCATTTTTCTTCTCACGTCACTTCGTGACTTCTCAACACTTTTGGGACTAACCCCTCCCCCCACCTGTCTTTTCTTCTCCATAACCTCCTCCCCCACTTGTCTTCTCCTTCCTTCTCCCCCCCTCACCCCCTCTTCTGTCATTTCTCTTCCTTTCCATTTTCTACGAAATGCCAATTTTATTTTCAGTGCTTGAATATCTGGAGGCTTTTTTGAAGCTTTTTTTCTTTGATTAAAATATGTTTCGGAAAATGATTTTTTAAACTTTGACGTTAATGTTCATAGTTTTCGTTTTAATGACTTCATCTATGGGGCTAAAATAATAATAATAATAATAATAATAATAATAATAATAATAATAATAATAATAATAATAATAATAATAATAATAATAATAATAATAAATAATAATAATAATAAATTAATAAATAATAAAAAATAAATAAAAAATTATTAATAAAATTAAATAATAATAATAATAATATAAAAGAAAATAATAAATAATTTTAACAAATAATATAATATAATAATAAAATAAAAATAAAATAAAAAAAAAAAAAAAAAAAAAAAAAAAAAAAAAAAAAAAAAAAAAAAAAAAAATAATAATAATAATAATATAATATAACAAAATAAATTAATAATATAACATAATAATATGATTAATAATAATAGTAATAATAATAATAATAAGCTGATGTGTGTATCCCAAAGGATACGCAGAAGTTTTGTGGAGTGGAGGTGGATGTGTACGTTGATTTAATTCTGAGTGGATGTGGAGTGGATGTGATGTGGAGGTGTGGAGGTGGATGTTGAGACGGAGGCAGAAGTGAAGGCTGAGGTTTATGTGGACGGAGGAGGTGGAGGTGGAGGGGAAAAGGAAAATATATAATATATATAATATATACGGATTAATATATATAATAAATATAATATATGATAATATATATACGATATATATATATATATATATTTATATATATAATATATATATATATATTATAGTATATAATATAAGATAATAGATAATTAATATAATAAATATTAATATAATAAATAATATATTATATATATATATATATATATATATATTTAATAAATAAATAAAATGTTAATAAAAAAAAATTTAATAAATTTTTTTTTTTTTTTTTTTTTATTATTTATTTATTTGTTAATATATATGTTATATATAATTATATATTATATAATATAATATATATATATATAAAATATATATATATATATATAATATATAATATAATTAATATAATTAATTTATAATAATAAATATAATAATATAATAAGCCTATTATTATGGTAAAAAATAATAAAATAATAAGATATGCTATAATATAATATTATAATATATTATATTATTATTTTAAAAATTATATAATAATAACAACCATGACGTATCCCAAAGGATACGCATATTTTAGCTGACAGTTAAATTTTATGTAAAATTTTATTATAATAATTATTAAAAATTTATTTTAATAATATTTATTTAATAAAAGTAATAAAATTATATTTTAATATAATTTTATTATTTATTTATTATTATATTATTTTAAAGTTTAAAAATTAATAAAATTATTTGGTGAAGCAACTTAATGTGTACCGCGCAAAATGCTCTTAGGCCAAAAATGAACGGAAAAATAATAATAATAATAATAAATAATAATAATAATAAAAAAATAATAATAATAATAATAATAATAATAATAATAATGATAGCGTTGAAAACGATAATAGTATTAATTAATAATAATGATGTAGAGTTATAAAATTGCTAGAAAAATGATTTTGAATTAGTTACGGGAATAAGTGTAGTGAGGTTGGGTCTCTTCTTTTGTATTTTGTTAGTAAGTGATTTTTGATGTTTCTGAAATATAAGAAGTGTTGCTAAATCTCAAGCTCATTCCACTGTACGATATAGCTCTCCGTGATTTGATTAGTGTGTAATTTGTATCACGTAGTGTATGTGAGTTTGTGTTGAGAAAAATTTGGTCTTCTTACATCATGTTATGCATTATTTAAATTTGTCAGTAATTCATTCGATATTCCGTTTATGACTTTGAAAATGTGAGTAGTCACTGTAAGATTAAGCATATCTTGTGGTTTGTGTCTGGATAATAATAATATTTTATCCAATAAAATGTTAGGGAAAAGAGTGTTCCTGTATGTTCACAATAATTTCGAAATCCAGATACTATACGAATTATTTTTTATGTAGTGTTATTAAGTGTTGTAGCAGGTATATACACTTCCACATCCCCATAAAAGTAAATTATAAAGTAAGTGTGGGTAAACAAGGCTGTAATATAGATTTTTAGTATATATTTTGGAAAAAAAAATTTTTATCTTTAGGAATGCATAGTTATCATATGCAAGTTTTCTAATAAGGCTATTTTTGTGTTTTTTAAAGGAGAGTTTCTCATCGGGGAGTAACATGTGTAGAACTGAATCTTTGGAATATAAATACCTCGAATAGCATTTCTGGTCAATTAGAATCAACAAAATAATAACAGACTGAAAATAAATTAGCTCTTTGTTGGAAAATACTTTTTTATTTCCTTCGTTTTTATGATTGTAATCATGATTATAATTTACAATAATAATAAAAATAGTAATAATAAGAATAATAATAATAATAATAATAATAATAATAATAATAATAATAATAATAATAATAATAATAATAATAATAATAATAATAATAATATAATAATGAAGTTAAAATTAAAATGGACAACGAATTTCTCGTTTGGAAAAGTGATTGACATAAAACAAATGAAATAAGGTCTCTTGAAATGTAATCCTCAAAAAGATATAACTAATAATTATAATAATAATATAATAATAAATATAATATAAATAATAATAAAAAATAATAAAAATAATAATAATATAATAATAGTAGTAATAAAAAAAAATATAGTACAATGAGAAATAAAGTTAATAATTAATAATTTAATAATAACAATGATAATAATAATTATAATAATTATTATTATATATAACAATAATTAAGTAATTTATGTAAATTTTTTATATTTTGCGCTCTTAAGATTTTACTGATCTTTCGTTTTTTATAATAACAATAAATAATAATATATAAAATATAAATTGTATTACGGAGGTGTAACTTACTTCTTGTCGTGGTTTAGTAAGTCTGTAGAAAGAAGTTTTAAGGTTGGTGGTGTTTCTTAGGATCAATCCTCGTTCAAGTTAATTATTTAGACGGCTTGTTTTTAGGAATTCACATGTATTATTGTTTATTACTTTGTGTATTTCCTTTAGGGGAGAGAGATTTAGAAGATGATCAAATTGCAATGATGAGTTTTTTGAATAAAGGTGGTGTATGACTATAGAAATCTTTGCTGCCACTTAGAAGCTTTATGATTTGTCTTTGCATTGTTATGATTTGATGTTTGCTTGTTTTGGGCCTGGTTCCATATATGGAGATACAGTAAATTATGTGTGGGTGAATATGTGCAAAATATTATATTCGCGGTACAAGTAGAAGAATGGATTTTGATAATTTTACAAAGATGTACATGTATTTTGCGAGTTTATTTACTAATGTGTATATGTGTTCTTTAAATGTTAGTTTTTCATCTATTATGATTCCAAAAATTTTTGCGATACTTTTGTGGGTAAGTTTAATATCGTTTAGCATAATTTTAAAATTATTTCCAACGTTAATATTGCTTATAATAGTTTAGTTTTTTTTTTTTTTTTTTTTTTTTTTTTTTTTAATAACAGTTTATTTGCGCCGATCCACCTTGTGATTTTCGTTAAAGTGCTTTCAACTTTTTCGTTTTTTTT
>SEYY01013371.1:7500-13395 GCA_009176605.1 Armadillidium nasatum
TTTCATTATCATAAATACAAAAATAAAAATTAACTCAAATTATTCGTAAGACAAACCAAAAATTTTATCATAGTTAATTAAAAAGCGATATGACAGATACCATTAGAAATCTGTTTGACCTATGGCTAACAATGTAAATTATCCAATTTATATTTTCCTTATTCATTTTTTAGTCTATCAAAACGCTACTTACAATCAATCCATATTGTAATTATAATTATTTAAAACATTATGTGACGAACCATAAAAATAATGGATTGGAATGACATTGATATAATAATATGTATTAAGAATAATAATATAATTTATGAGTTAATTTTATCCTTTCCCTATGAATCTCTAGTAACTAAATTAATTTTTATACTACATGAAATTCGTATAAATTTAGTGCTGAATCACTATGTAATGCCCTAAATCCACGATTTATTAGTAAAATCCTAACACTGGTCAACATAACAAAAGGAATAAGGCAAATTTAATTATATATTATATAACATTCAAAATGGACTTATCTGATTCATTTAAGGGTAAGCTGAATTCAAATCTGATTTTTACTTAGATGAAATGTTCCTTTCGTCATTTATGATTTGCTTTTATTAGTAAGTTTTCTATATCTGTCCATTAAGGTAACGTATCCTTATCCATTAAAACACAATCTGATTACTGGTGTAGTTTCAATGCTAAAGAAACAAATATAAAATTTAATATCATCTTCACATACACATTCGTATTTTCCTATTAGTGAAGTTATTAATATATATTTTCCTAGATTCTATTGTATGATACTTTAACTATTATTAGCATCAACTTACACTCATTTTTCAAGAGTCAAATGACAATCAGCATAGGGGAATATCAATTCGTACAAATTTGCCTTAAACTCACCAGTCTTCCTCAAGCATCCGTGAGCAATGTGACGCTCACAACCTTTTAGTCAATAATTATAAACATTTCAGTTCCAAACTGTCTCTTGTAGAAATTTGACGTTAAATTGATTGAATAATATATTAATTGAGTTGCTTTATTTTTATTCCCAAATTTATATTAATAATAATATAATAAAAAAAAAAAAAAAAAAAAAAAAAAAAAAAAAAAAAAAAAAAAAAAAAAAAAAAAAAAAAAAAAAAAAAAAAAAAAAAATGATAATAATAAAAATAAAATAAAACTTTTTTTTTTTTTTTTTTTTTTTTTTTTTAATAATAAGAATAATAATAACTAGATAATAATTAAATAATTAAGTAATATTAAATAATTAAATAATAATTACAAATACTAAATATATAATAATAATAATATATAATAATTATAATAATAATAATATATGAAAACAATATGAAACAAAAATAATAATAAATACTTTAAAATACGCTCCAAGTATAATTCTTGGTTATAAAGTAATTAATTGTTTTAATTTTATATAGCTAATAAGAATAATATATACCAGTACGAATAAAGTAAACAATAATATTTTAATAATATATAAAATGATATATCTCCTATCTAGATCTTTTTGAAACATTAATAATTATATCTCATGATAGCTCTCAGTTTAATGTTCCTATTGCTGTTCTCAAGAAATACCTTGTGTAATTCATTTAAGTAGTCGCAATTAATAGACTGTATCACTTTTTTCATCTTATTTTATTATGTATTCCTTCTATAATATATTATAATACAATCAATATGATATGGTTTTATCATTGAAATTTCTACTTAAGTGGGTATGATGCAATCTTGTGATCCGAAGATTGGATACTCTAATACTAATATAGCACAATCAAAATCGAACTAATATGAAATGTCATTTTCCATTAATAGTAACTAAAATTTTTTTATTCCTTTTTTACTTTTATAATTTTTTTTAACCGTTGAAATATAATATTCATTAATCAATTAAAATAGCAAATCGTTATATAATATGAACGAGTTGTTCTATTCGTGTAGGTGGATAATTTGTATAACCACTAATAATTACTTAATTATATTTATGAACTTTTCCATTTCATTAATATTCCATAAAGATCCTTTATAATATAAATTAATTGAAATAGTTCCTTAGGAAAGATATTAAATGCTTTATATATTAAATATTATATATAATATATTATATTAATATATATATTAATTTAATATATATATATATTATATAATATATATATATATAATATAATATATAATATTATATATATATAAATATTTTTTTTTTTTTTTTTTTTTTTATAAAATATAAATATAATTTAATTGTAATTTCTTAATAATTTTTAAAATTACAAAATTTTTTAAAACCTTCGTAACATAAGATTTTGACAGATGTAAGAGTGTTTTAGTTTTTTATTATTTTATTATCTTTATTATAATAATAATTCAAGTGTGAAATCAACAAACAGAGAGAAGATTAAAACAATAATATAGTAAAAGTGAGAGTGAGAAGAAGAAAATTATAAAATGAGAGAATAAAGAGATTTAATAATCAGTAAAAACTAATTTAAACTTGGTGTATCTTTCAAAAACTAAACAAATACTCAAATTTCTCTTATCATTCTCAACTACTTAATGGAATTTAGTGCAATAAACTTCTCTGAGTTATATTGTTTAGGGCACAGCACTTAGCTTCCTCTCTTGTAATTTTTTCTCCATCTTTCTTTGTTATGATTAATAAAACTGTATTATGAAAGATACGGTGAGCCAAATAATGATTATTCATTGCATCGATCTAAACATTTGAGTTGTTAAGAGCTAATCTGCATTTCAGATAATATTATTTAACATTTAACCTGTTTTGATATTAACTTCCTTCTTTAAATGAAAAAACCTTTGATAGACGCTTCTGAGCTCTTCAAATACTAACAGAAAATGAAAGAAGGCTAATGTCTTTGGTATTAAGTGTTACTGTGCATTAAGAAATTATAAGCGGACCTTCTATTTTTAATTCAAAGGTATGCTAATGCCAATATAAGAAACTAAAAGGGAATTTATACATATTGCATTGGAAAAGGCAACTTTGAATATACTAGCGTTAATTACCTTATATGAATATTTAACACGTGAGCTACGAGCGCTGACATACTATATATATATATATATAATATATTATATATATATATATATATATATATATATAATATAAATATATATATATAATAATTATATATAGATATATATAATATTATTATATATATATATATATATATATATAATATTAATATATATATATATATATAATATATATAATATATATTCATTAAATATATAAAATATATAAATATATTATATTAATATTAATTAATTAATATAATTATATATATATATATATATATATATATATTATAATATATATTAATATATATATATATAATATTATATTATTAATATATTATATTAATTATAATTATATTAATATATATATAATATTATTAATAATTATATATCTAAATATATATTTATATATATAAATTATTTATATATTATATTAAAATATATTTATAATATATATTAATATATACTATTATATATTATATAATATATATATTATATAATATATATTTAATTTAATAAATTAGAATATGTCCATATTATTATTAATACTGTCTACTTCTCCCAGAAATTTTGCCATTTTGTAATTAGCGAATAAATAGAACCATCAAGGAAATAAACTGTTGATTGCCTGACACCAAGTAGGATAATAACCTGAAACAACAAATAAAAAATTATACTAAGTATCTATATGACAATTAGTTAAGTTATACAATTGCATATCACCAAACAAAAGACAATACATTCAAATCTAGATAAGTAGTAACTTTCTCACGTAGATACACGATTTTCATACTACAATTCAAGCAGTACTGATCAAATTTTGCCTATCAATTTACACATTCAAAAAAGATTACTTTATTTGATAAATTCCTCTGCATGTCCGGCTTAAGATTAATTATCATTATTCTCTCCTGAAACGCCATGTAACCTAAAATAATTAAAATATAATATATATATAAATAGATAAATTGTAAAATAAATAACAATAGAGAATAGATTTACAATTCCAACTTATAGATCTTGCACAGGAAGAAAGAGACCAAAACAACTCAATCGTCTGTCACCAAATGTTTTTTAAAATGAATATGAAAATGAAGTGAGAGACAATGGATACCAAGAATACGATAGAATGAATTAGGTGATAAGTTGTAGATTTTTCTTCCTTCTTTTGACTCAGTTTACATTTTTACTTAATTCACCACTTTTCTGTCTGAAATTGGAATAATAAAAAGAATTATTAGAATTATTATTTTTCAAACTTCATATGTACTGTACATTTTTCTGAAAAAAAATGTTTCCTTTTTTTTTTTTTTTTTTTTTTTTTCTTTTAGAAAAAGCAAAACAGATGAAAAAGGAGGTTCATATTGATAAATAAATGGACAGTGTATGAAGAGAGAAAGAAAAAAAAAACTGAACTAGATTCATGTAAGTACGGAAGGGACTTCGTACTAGAAGATTTGGGTACCAAAATGAGTACGAACAAATGAAGAATGATCGATAAAAACAAAAACAAAAAATTATAGAGATATTTTTTTCAGTTGTTTTTTTTTTTTTTTAGTTTAAACTTACCAACAACATTGACCTTCAAAAATTGTGGTATTACCTTAATATTCAAGAGATGATTTAGACATCCTAGAGAAATCAGGCAGAAGGCATTGTGAAAAGTTATATGGTGAATTCGAGATATTCAGAGAACCTTTAAAGACTGAAGTATTCATTGGTAGTAATAAATAATTAAATTAAAAGTAAACTATCAATAACTGGAAGTGGAAGAGTTTATGTCTATTTCTACATGTTTCTGTAAAAAAAATTTCATTAGGTTTTATTCAGTTGACATATTAAGGAAAAGGCTGCAGATTGGGGAGGGAGGGAACTTTTTTTTTTATTATTATTATGAATGGAGAATTTTTTTGTTAGTTGAGTATATTATTTTCATTTTAAGCCATTTCTTTCTTCATTTATCTTTTCCTGAGTTTAAATTTATTACTGAACTCAATGTTTGTTTATTCTTTTTATATAAAAATAAAAATGAAAATTTGCATTATTTCAATCCTGTAATTCTTTACAAAAGTGGTAACACTCTCGCAGGCCCAGCTTTGGCGAAACAGGCGAGTAATTAACGAAACTGACACATTGTAACATTTGTGTTCTTTGTTCTGACGATTCAGTTGGGTAATTTTTTCAAAGTATAGAGAAGTTTTAATAGGGAATTGAAGTCACCAACAAGTACGACTTTATCACAAACCTGCAGCAAACTAAATTCATTATTAAATTAGCAATAGACGACCCTGGTAACAGATTCTAAAACATTACAATGAAATTTACATTTTTATTGTTACCTCTTTGTCGAGTGTCTCAAAAAAAAAAAAATCATTTAATATTGTGCAAATTCCAGGTTCATTCACAATCGCCCAACAACTCGGATCTAAAGCCACAGTCACTAGACAACCAGGTAACCTTTAGCTGCGAACCTTCTTTTACCTGTGCAGACAGAGATTTGATAAAAGTAATGAAAACATCAATGACATGAAACTTTTAGATCACTGACAACGTTGCATCTATTTGCAACAAAATCCCACTCATTAGGTAGCAAACAGATTTTCAAAATATCTTTCCAGACTTGGAAGAATCTCTTCAATAATAATAATATTAACAATAATAATAATAATAATAAATAATAATAATAATAATAATAATAATAAGTAAATAATGAAACAAAATAAAAAAGGATGCTAATTACATTTGGGATAGTCATTAGTATATAATGTCAATTTCGAATTTTACAAGATAAAATATGAAAGGGAAGCAATTTATAAATAAAAATTTATTTTTATTTATAAATTGCTCATTTTTCATACT
>SEYY01013372.1:0-5000 GCA_009176605.1 Armadillidium nasatum
GTATTAGTGTGTGTGTGTGCGTATGTTTTTGTTTATAAAAAACGTTGTTTTTTACTTTTATTCATTTTCAAAAAAGAATTCTCAAGCATAAAAGTTTTTTTCTTTTTTTAAGTGTTTTTTTTTTATTCATTATTGAAAAATAATTTATCTAACGTTCGTTTATTTTTTATTTCATTTTTAT
Source organism: Armadillidium nasatum (assembly GCA_009176605.1). Lineage (NCBI taxonomy): Eukaryota > Metazoa > Arthropoda > Malacostraca > Isopoda > Armadillidiidae > Armadillidium > Armadillidium nasatum. The sequence continues at coordinate 182 of SEYY01013372.1, forward strand.
TATTATTATTGTGTTTATTGTTTATTTATTAATGGATTCTTATTCAATTAATCAAACTAATAATAAAGAGTAAATTGAACTATTTAGAAGCAATAAATTAAACTATTTGCATATAATCAGTTAAACTTTTTACATACAATCAATCAGCTTATTTATACAGATTATAAAACTGTTAGCATAAAATCAATAAACTATTTATTTAGAATCAATCAAACTATTCACACACTATTAATCAAACTATTGAATCCCAATTAATCAAACTATTTTTACGTAACCAATCAAAGTAATTGAATATAATCAATCAAATTGCTCATATACAATCAATAAAACTATTCACATAAATGAATGAAAATACTCATGTACTATCCCTCAAACTACTCATATACAATGGATTCTAATTCAACTAATACAAGCAATTAAAGTTTTCAAATCAGTATTTGAAAAGCATTAATTTTTTTTATATTTTTTTTTTTTTCAAGGCATTTAAATGTAGCGCGTATTCAGTAAACTTGACTCCCAAATCCCAACGATGATCCATCCGACAAACAACGATTTGCCAACCTAAAATTGATCATCTATTTCTTACGTCTATTCCCATCGATGATCCATCCATTAACCAATCGCTTATCAACCAAATGACGACCTTATATTTCTTACATTTATTTTCAAAGATGATCTATCGATTTACAAACGGCCTTCCAACCAAATATTGATCTTATTATATTTCTTACGTCCATTCGCATAGATGATTCATCCATTTACCAACCGTTCACCAACCAAACGATAATGATCATTTATTTTTTACGTCTACTCCCAAAGATGATCCATCCATATACTAACCATTTACCAACCAAATGATGGTGGCTTTATATTTCTTACGTCTTTTCCCATAGATGATCCCTCCATTTACCAACCGTTTACCAATCAAATGATGATTATATTTCTTACACCTATTCCCAAAGATGATCCATCCATTTACCAACCGTTTACCAACCAAATGATGGTGGTTTTATATTTCTTATGTCTATTCCTATAGATGATCCATCCATTTACTAACCGTTTACCAACCAAATGATGATTATATTTCTTTCGTCTATCCCCAAAGATGATCCATCCACTTATCAACCGTTCACCAACCAAACTATAATGAGTGTTTTTTACGTCTATTCCCATAGATGATCTTTCCATTAACCAACCGTTTACTAACCAAATGATGGTTATCTTATACTCGTATTTTCTACGTCTATTTATTTGTGTACTTCCTTTCATTCAAAGAGGAAGTCCGTTTTTCCAATAGAAAATTTCAATCTGCATTGGGTGGATTTCATCAATTACTATTTGATGACTGTGCACAAGTACGTCTTCTTTCATATAAATACATACATACATATATATATATATATATATATATATATATATATATATATATATATATATATATATATATATATATATATATATATATATATATATATATATATATATATATATATATATATATATATATATATATACATATATATATATATATATATATATATATATATATATATATATATATATATATATATATATATATATATATATATATATATATATATATATATATATATATATATATATATATATATATATATATATATATATATATATATATATATATATATATATATATATATATATATATATATATATATATATATATATATATATATATATATATATATATATATATATATATATATATATATATATATATATATATATATATATATATATATATATATATATATATATATATATATATATATATATATATATATATATATATATATATATATATATATATATATATATATATATATATATATATATATATATATATATATATATATATATATATATATATATATATATATATATATATATATATATATATATATATATATATATATATATATATATATATATATATATATATATATATATATATATATATATATATATATATATATATATATGAAAGAATGCTGCGAAAGGGAGGAAGGTAAAGAGATAAATTAGAAAAAGATATATTCGTAATAGAAATAAGTAAATAGAATAGAGATGAAATAAAAAGACTAAAAAAATTATTTCTATTTTTTTTTCCTTTTCTTTCTTCTTTTGGAGATATTTATTTAGGACGAACCACACTCGTAAAATATGTTGGATTAGCTAAAAATATTTGAGAGGTTTGCAAAAAAAAGTAGGGAACAATAAAGAGTAAAAATGAAATAATTTTGATCCCTAATTTTCATTTGGAACAAAATCTGAAAGATGGACCGAATATATAATAAAGAGAAATGAAGTTAAAACGCAAAGAAAAATGAAATGGCAAAAAAAGGTAAATGTAAGAAGGCAAAAAAAAAAAAAAAAAAAATTGGCAATTTTAAATTTGAGAACAGGAAGAAAAGAGAGAATTAGAAACAGAAAGATTTTGTAAAAACTACGTAATTGAGATAAATTGACGTGCTAAGAGAATGAAAAAAATTCTACTTGATTTACACAGGATGAAATTGATTTGATTTGATAATAATGCTATTAGGAAAGAAAAAGATTTTGCAATTAAATAAAAGTATATTTGTTAATAAAAATAATTAATGGAAGAATAATAGAACAATGAGTTGAAAACTGGTAAGAGAAAACCTTCAATCCAAAAGGTGGTATACTAACGCAATACTTATTGGATTGCTTTCCTGAACATTAACTTAAACGATATTTGTCTACTAGAACGTACGCTGGAATATCCACTGAAAAGCTCACTAAAATGCTCACTAGAATGCTCACTAGAATGCTCACTGGAATCCCCACTGAAAATCTCACTGGAATGCTCACTTGAACGCTTATTGGAATACCTATTGAGAAGCTCACTAGAATGCTCACTAGAATACTCACTAGAACGCTCAGTGGAATACCCACTGAAAAGATTACTGAAAAGCTCTTCTGAAAAGCTCACTGGAATGCTAACTGGAGAACTCACTGGAATTTTCCGCATTTCACAATACTATATATAATCATTTTGGACAGAACCGCCCACAACACCTGCTGTCTTTCGCACCACCCATCATCTTTCGCATTGTGCACACTCCACAGCATCACCCATCATCTTTTGATACTGCACTTCACCACACCGCTTCTGAACGCTGATATTTTGTGCTGCATCGCTCTACACAGGTGTCTCGAGCTAATTGATAATTGATAGTTAACAAGAATATCGATATATCGATAAAAATAAGTAAAAATATACATAATCAAATTAATTTCGGATAAATAATATTACGTCAAAATTGTTTTCACACAATTTCAGGCAATTTTGACGCTTTTAAAATTTTTTTTTTTTAATTTAATTTCAAATTTTTCATTTTTTCAAAATTTCGTTGATTGAAGGCTTCAAAAATTTAATATTTCAATTTCCAATTATTTTCTATCTCGCTATTGTTAATCGCTCAATGTGAAAAGGATATCGGAAATTAGTTTACATAAAAGGAAGGGAACTAGAGAGAGAGAGAGAAGAGAGAGAGAGAGAGAGAGAGAGAGAGAGAGAGAGAGAGAGAGAGAGAGAGAGAGATAGAGAGAGAGAGAGAGAGAGAGAGAGAGAGAGAGAGAGGAAGTTCTGGTGATTAGAATTTAAGAAGACGAAACACTGAGAGAAAATTGATTAAAAGAAAGTGGAGAGAATGGGGAAGAAGGAAGAGAGAGATAGGGACAGAGAAAGATCTGGTGATGAGGATTTAAGACGAAAGAGAGTTAGAAAATAGATAAAATGAAAGATGGAGAGAGTGTGAAAGAAAATAGATAAAGAGAGTTATGATGATAAAAATTTTATGAGGAAAAACATAAATAGAAAAATAGATGAAAGAAAGATAAGATAGTGTGGAAGAAAATAGATAGAGGAAGTACTGATGATGAAGATTTGATAGAAAAACGAAATACATAGTGAAAAATAAGCAAAAAGAAAGATGGAGAAATAAGAAGAGAAACTGAAAAAGTGTAAGAAAAAGATAAAAAAAAGAAATAAAAAGAAAAGGATGAAAGTGTGAGAGAAAAGCAGAAAAAGTGAAGTAAAAAGATTAAATTTAAATAAATTAAGATAAAGAAAGAGATATAGAAAGGTAAAAGAAAATGAAAGAAAGAAAGAAAGAGATCAAAATAAGGAGCTAGAGAAATAAATGTCACTATATTGAGAGAGAAAAAGAAAGATCTAGATAAAGAAATAAAGTAAAAGAAAAATATATACTCAGATAGAGAAAGAAATACATCGCAAAAAGAAAAAGAATATAGAAAAATAAAGAAGTAAATCTATTGAAAGAGAAAGCAGTAGATAGAGAAATGTAAAGAAAGAAATAAATCGAGATAAAGATTTAAAAATAGAGACAAATATAAGAAATAAATTTGTACAAAGAGATAAAAATTTAGATAAAGAAAAAGAAAGAAATAGAATGAGATGAAGATATAAAAAGATAGAATGACAAATATATATAGAAGTAAGTCTGTATAAAGAAATAAAGATAAAGATAGAAGTTGAACGAGATAAATATGTAAATAGATAGAAACACAAATATAAAGAAATAAATCTATTAAAAAGAAATAGATAAAAAAAGAGGGAGATAAAGATAAAACTACCAAAGGATAGAGAAAGAGAAAACGAGAAAGAAAGAAATTCAAAAATTCAAAAAATTTAAAACTCGATTCATTAAAAAAAAAAAAAAAAGGTATTAAAAAATGCCGATCTTTGATGGTTTTAATGAAATTTTACCCTTATAAAAGAAGTAATTAAGGT
>SEYY01013372.1:12500-15000 GCA_009176605.1 Armadillidium nasatum
ATGTCACTCTAAACTTTATCTTTTAATACCCCTTAATCTCTACCTCTAACTGCATTCTTTCTGTTTCAGTCTCTTTCTCTCTAAATATGAATCTTTTGTTAAAAATTAATCCCATTTTTAGCTATATGTTTTGTCTTAATTTTTCTTCTCTCTATAACACTGGATGTCTCTCAAAATATTTTTATCCTTGGCAATCTCCTGATCTCTTTCTCTATCTTTATTCCTTGTAAATATGTCTCTTCACAATTTCTATATATTTTTTGTCCAGGTTTACAGAGCTACCAAAGATATATAGAGAGAGACATCAGGAGCTAGAGAGAGAGAGAAAGTCTGAAACAAAAAGACTGTATCTAGAGACGTAGATTAAAGAGGTACCAGAAGATATAGAGACGAGAGATATTCAGATTTAAAGACATAGAGTGATTAAGACAAAAAGAATGTAGCTGGAGAGAGAGTAATCTCTATCTCTTTTATTTTCTTGTCTATATATATATATATATATATATATATATATATATATATATATATATATATATATATATATATATATATATATATATATATATATATATATATATATATATATATATATATATACCCTATTTTCTACATTAATTATCATATTACATTTAAATTTTCATATTTTATTACCGTTCTTGAATGACATTTTACCCATCTGAATCTTTTTATATTGCTCTGCATAGATTTTTTCTATTTTTCTTATTATTTTTCTCTTCACAAAAATAAATATCATTTCATCTGCCTCAAAATGTATATTTATCTCAGTAAGTCTCTCTGCATCTTTTACGGTTAAGATGTCTGCTTTTTGTCAACATTTCTTATGTCAATTTCTTTGTCTTCAAATAAATCTAAATTTCAAGATGAAAACAAGTGATGCTTGATGTAGATTTTGATTTCTCTCGATCTCACTATATCTCCTTGGATCTCACTATCTCTCTCGATCTCCCGAATTCTTTCTATCTCTTCTTGATCTCCCTCGATCTCATTTTATCCCTCTCGATCTCACGCGATCTCACTCTATCTCACTCGATCTCACTCGATCTCATTTTATCTCACTCTATATCTCTCCATCTCACTAGATTTCTCTCAATCTCACTCTATCTCCCTCGATCTCACTCTATAGATCTCTAATGAGCTCTCCCAATCTCTCTCGATCTATCTCGATTTCACTCTATCTAAAACTGTTATTCTTTAATCTTGGCATTGCTAAATCGTTTTCTTCCCTACATTTTAATATTTCTGGACATATATTCCATTAATGACTTTTAAAAAAATTCATTTTTTCAATAATATTTATTTATGCTGTTTCTTTGATTTTATATTTTTACTATTTTTATTTTTATTTTTATTTTTTTATATTTTTTTTGTTTATTTTATTAATTTATTTATTTATTTATTTATTTATTTACTTGAATTTACTTGAGTTTTTTGCTGGAATGACTTGTTGGATATTTCTAATTATTTATTAAATAAAATAATTTATTATATAATTATTATATAATTTATTCGCTTTTTTAAGCTTTCCTTAAAATCTGTAAAGACTCACATTTGTGGACACACATACACGTACGTATATATATATATATATATATATATATATATATATATATATATATATATATATATATATATATATATATATATATATATATATATATATATATATATATATATATATATATATATATATATATATATATATATATATATATATATATATATATATATATATATATATATATATATAATATAATATTATATATATATTATATATATAAGAAAAACCGGGTTTTTGTTGTTTATTTCTTAGAAATAATAAATTGCGGGAAAGTTTAAAAGCCAAAACAATATTTTAAAATATATTTTAAGAAAAGGAGGAATGGAGAGAGGGTGAGTGATTAAAAAAGTTGGAGGTGGAGGGGTGATACATGTACAAAATGAGAGAGAGAGAGAGAGAGAGAGAGAGAGAGAGAGAGAGAGAGAGAGAGAGAGAGAGAGAGAGAGAGAGAGAGAGAGAGAGAGAGAGAGACAGAGACAGAGAGACAGAGACAGAGACAGAGACAGAGACAGATAGACAGACAGACAGACAGACAGACAGACGGACAGAGACAGTGAGAGAAAGAGGAAGAGAAAAAGTAATGAGAGTGGAAATAGACGACAAAGAGAGAGGAAGAGAGATAGAAAGTGAAAAGGAGAGGAGTTAGAAAGTAGAAAGGAAAGAGAGAAACAGAGAGTAAAAAAGAAGAGTTAGAGAGTGATTGGAGATTTAATAGAACGAAAGTGAGAGGTAGAAAGGAAGAGAGAAATGGAGAGGGACAGTGAGAGAGAGAGAGAAAGTTTTTAAAACAGAAATTATAAATAAAGAAAAATATAAAAACATTTTCCTTTCCTATTTTTATTTAGCAAATCTCTTCAAATTTTTCAAAAGAATCTTTTTTTTTTATTCTTAGTTTTTTTCGAGGGAGGTGGGGAGAGGGGG
>SEYY01013372.1:20000-21840 GCA_009176605.1 Armadillidium nasatum
ATATATATATATATATATATATATATATATATATATATATATATATATATATATATATATATATATATATATATATATATATATATATATATATATATATATATATATATATATATATATATAATATATATATATATATATATATATATTATATATATATATATAATATATATATATATATTATATATATATATATATATATATATATATATATATATATAGGGTAGTGTAAAGAGGGAAGATTAAATAGAAAGGAAATGTAAATAGAAAGGATTATGTAGAGTGGATATGAAGAAGGGCAAACAAGGAAGATTAAATGAAGAGAAGGAGAGTACATATTGAGAGAGGTACATTAAAGGGAGAGCATATATAAAAATATAATATATATATATATATATATATATATATATATATATATATATATAATATATATATATATATATATATATATATATATATATATATATATATATATATATATATATATATATATATATATATATATATATATATATATATATATATATATATATATATATATATATATATATATATATATATATATATATATATATATATATATATATATATATATATATATATATATATATATATATATATATATATATATATTATATATATATATAGATATATATATATATAATATATATATATATATATATAATATATATATATATATATATATATATATATATATATATGACTTTTTTATTACTTAATCACTTATCCATTCCTATACCGATGACTCCACTCTTCATTACTTCTTTCACTTTGAAAGCCGCTCCCAATAGCAGTTAATTGACGCAAGGAGGGCGTCCTTGGAGCAACAGACTTATGATCTTTCTTGTATTTGAACTTTGGACAGAGAAAACATGGCCGTTTTCAATGCCTCAAAAACTCAATTTTTTCACCTTTCTACTCTGACACAACCTTAAACATAACTATGATATCTTCTTCGAAAGCACACAACTCAAACCTTCCTCTGTCATTAATATTCTCGGTGTCCGTTTTTCTCGTGATCTTTCTTGGAAAGATCACATTACTTCTCTTTCTAAACAAGCTTCTAAGAGGTTGGGTGTTCTGAGGCGTCTTTAAGACTTCTTCTCTCCAATCCAGTGGCTTGCTCTTTACAGAGGTACCATTCGCCACTGTATGGAATATACTTCACATATTTGGGGTGGTTCCATTCAAACAGCCCTCTTGCAAAAAGTGATGTCTAGAGCTTTTCGTTTTATCGACTCCCTAACTCTCTCTAATCTCTTTGTGCATTTTCGAATTCTTGCGTTACTCTCTCTCTAAAATATCGCTATTAAAACGAATACTGCTCTTCCGAATTCTTCCGCACCCACACGTCCTCCTCTGAGGAAAGCTTGTGTGACACATCATTTCTACGCAATCTTATTATTTATTTGTCCAACTCTCTGAAACCAGACTTAACCGCTTAATCTTACATGCACAATACATGTAAAGTCTGGAACACACTCTCTTTATCTGTTTTCCCTACTCTTTTGACTTCCAAACTTTAAAGAGGCGTGGGACATGTTGGCCATTAATTGACTATTATTCCGACACATTCCCCCAATTCTAGTAGAAATTGGGAGACCCTTGGGCTTTGCAGACCAGAGGATATATATTTATATATATATATATATATATATATATATATATATATATATATATATATATATATATTATATATATATATATATATATATATATATATATATATATATATATATATATATATATATGTATATATATATATATTATATTATATATATTATATATATATTATATATATATATATATATATAATATA
>SEYY01013374.1:10000-22500 GCA_009176605.1 Armadillidium nasatum
AAATTTAATGTGTGACAAGCTATATATTTCCACATACAGCTATTTATATATATATATATATATATATATATATATATATATATATATATATATATATATATATATATATATATATATATATATATATATATATATATATATATATATATATATTGCACCCTAACAATATAAAAAGAAGTACTTTATATTAATCAAAAGAGAATTGCACAATACTATGAAAAATAGATTAAAAAAAGGCATACCAATAGGATTGAGCAAAATGTGCATTTTCTTGCGTGTTATATGCTTTACTATAATACTATATAATAAGCCAACACATTTAATGCTATATTGTTAGAAGATTGTGCACGGTGTTAATTTTAAGCCTATTATTATTGTACTTAATTTTTTCTTCATTTTTCCCTAATTATTGTTTACTTTAACAGTGAGCTCAAATTGAGATCAATATATATATATATATATATATATATATATATATATATATATATATATATATATATATATATATATATATATATAATATATTAAATATTTCATGACTAGTTTGGTTAGAAATTTTTCCATTATTACAATTACGGCAACCCTTTCAAATTTTCGCTTAAATATAGTTAGAAAGTTATCATCAATATTAAAAATTATTATATATATATATATATATATATATATATATATATATATATATATATATAATATATATATATATATATATATATATATATATATATATATATATATATATATATATATATATTATATATTACTTTTTCTGATGTGCTTAGTAATTTGTTAAACATTATCCCTACAATTAAAAATATATTTATTTATTGCCATATAACCTTTTCTTCTTTTTTTTTCCTTTTTAAGTACACACAATAAACTAAAGCTAAATTGGTCTACATTTAAGTAACCTGAGAATACTGGTTGGTGCTTAAGCTTAGCTATAAAATTGATTATCAGATTACCGAAAGATTATGAGTTCAACAATATTAGTTAACATGGCAAACACTTAATTAAAAATTTAATGCTTTCCTAATAACTGAAACTTAGAGAGCTTTTAACATAATATCTTAAATATATTTCTATAGCGTTAGCTCCTATATAATAAATAATAATAATAAAATTTAAAAAGAAAAACAAAAAATAAATAATATAGGACAAAGAACGTATTTTGGAAGATTTATTTTTAGAGGACGGGTAAAAACTATATATATTTAGACGGTTATATATATATATATATATATTATAATATATATATATATTATATATATATATATATATATATATATATATATATATATATATATATATATATATATATATATATATATATATATAAAGATGGGCGTATTTACTAAAAAATTACGAGCCTTATCGTTAATCTTAGCAAATGAAGAGGATAATACAGGTTGTTATCTTGAAGGTATATTTGTTTCGAATTTGATTAATAATTTAAGTAGGTCTATCATAATTTTCTTCCGTCATCATACAAAGCGTATTCAGAGTGAGAAAGAGAGGGATGGTGGGGGAGGGGAATAGTTTCGGTTTTGATAAAAACGGAGGATTTTAGACAAATTATTGAGAACTGGAGGTAACATAGAGCAAGTATTACACAATTTCACAATGGGTATAATTTAATGAGTTACGATTAATTATCGTTCTATTTTATTAAATGAAGTACAATTTACAATTAAAATTTTGTTCGGACTACAATAATAATCGTTACAAAAGGAACACCAGTAATTTAAGTAGTTGCATTGTTTCTACCCATCTGTATAATAATAATAATAATAATAATAATAATATATATATTATATATATATATATATATATATATATATTATATATATATATATATATATATATATATATATATATATATATATATATATATATATATATATATATATATATATAATATATATATATATATATATATATATATATATATATTATTATATATATATATGATTTTAATAAAAATAAATTCTAAATTTTTAATAATATTTAATTCTTTTAAATACAAAATGAACACATTGTGAAAATCATAAAAAATCATATATGACTTCATTCGAATTATGATGTACTTATCCAACTTATATTTTAGGAGCTGTGGAAAGAAATATATAAATGGGAATTTAGGCACTTTTGGACTAAAACATCCGCCATATTTTATATATATATATATATATATATATATATATATATATATATATATATATATATATATATATATATATATATATATATATATATATATATATATATATATATATATATATATAAAGAGAAATAAAAATCAAATCATTTTCCTTTGTTTAAAATATCCCTGTACTTCCTTCATCAGAGTCATGAATACTACTGTTACTACTACTGCTACCCGAAGAACCATTACAAGGCCTACAACTGCGACATAAAAGACACGGACCAACAAATAATAAAAGAGGCGACGCAATAACGAGGAGTAATCCAAATCCGGCGAATATGATGATTACTTGAGCACGATGCCATAATACCGAAGCTCGACTGTGACCCAATTTGTTCTTGCAGGGTCCTTTATCATAGTGACGAAGAAGAAAATCATCCTGAAAATAAAAGACCATTTCATCACCTGTTACTGTTAATCACAAATTGTAAAAAAATTTCGATCTTATAATTAGAAAAATATTTCAATTATACATATTTAGAAGAATATTAGTAATCATGAAACAGTAAAATCTCAAAATGACAATTATTATATGACAAGATTCAAAGTTCAAAATTTGTTTATTAATGCGCTTTTGGATAAAAATTTGGATATTATACCAAATTCATTACTTATAATACATAGCCTGGATAAACAATGTTTTAAGGAGTTACTTTAGATTTCAGCAAAATTAATATTCTTGTTTAATGGAAATTTTTAAGTTGATGGTGTCGCTATGTGGAGTCCTTTGGGTTTTCTACTCTAGTAAGATCTTCATATACTTCTATGAAAAAATTTGGCTCAATGAATGTCCAGCTGAATTTAAAACCACATTTTCGAGGAGTTATGTTGATGACTTTTTTTTTTTACTTTTTAAAACTGATAATGATGTTAATAAATTTTTGCAAATACATAAACTCAACAACAACAAATTTCATACTGTATTTAGGAAATAGACTCATACTGCATTAAAAAAATTTTTTTTTTGACTCGCCAACTCCTATCCTCAAAATCAACTTAAAATTAAAACTTTTTTTTGGTAGAGGTTACAATATTTCATCATATTATATCACTCTCACAAAACAACTTAAAGTTCCTGAATGCATTTATGATGAATGGATTCCCAAAATTTATAACAAATATCACTTTTCGAAAACTACTTTCAGCGAAATTTGAAGTTAAAACTCTAGCCAAAATTAACAACTCTGGAGTATATTCTGCATATGAGATTGACTTTTATAGGGAGAATGAGACGAAATTAAACGTAAAATTTATGGTTTTAAACACACATTTCCAGACTTCAAATTTAGATTAATATTTTTAAGTAAAAAGAAAACAGGTAATTATTTTAAAGACAAACTCCCTTTACTCTTTTGCTCTTCAGTAATATATAAATACAAGTGCCATCAATGTGATGCCGCCTGCATATGAGAGAGAATTCGAAATCTTTCCACGCATATTGCAGAGCATAAAGATATTTCATTTAGAATTCTAGATCACTTGTATCCTACCCTCTATTCTACTACAAATGTTTATTCTTTTAAGGGAAATTATCGCTTACAGGATACCAATTTTGGAGTTTTGGCACAATTGGTTGAAAATGATCTTCACTTGTTGGAATCCTTATATATTTAACATCTCAAATCGAATTTAAATGAAAATTCAAATTACTAATACTGAAGCAAAATTGTGAAAATCTTGAACTTTTTTACTTGTACAATAGTTTGTTCATTCATTTATCTATTTATTATTTACAGTATTTATTTCAGCTTTACAATAAACACTATTTACATTATAAAGTAATTTTAATTTTTATTAATTTCATATATTTTTGAATAAAATTTTATTATTATATTGTAAGTATTGAAAAGGGAAAGTAATAATCTAGCCTAAAAATAGTCGGTTAATTAAAATGCTTAAATTCATATTATGGGCCTCTCTCTTTCTCTATCGTATATATATATATATATATATATATATATATATATATATATATATATATATATATATATATATATATATATATATATATATATATATATATATATATATATATATATATATATATATATATATATATATATATATATATATATATATATATATATATATATACAATTACATACGGATAAAGGGATGGAGGGAGCATAAAAAAATTAATAAAATGGTTCACTCATGCTCGCACCTAACTCACACCATTGAACTGAGCACAGACAAAAATTTTGAAGTGAAATACTGAAATATGTTAACAATAGAACTAGGAAAACAAATGGGAGGTGAAAATATTGCTTTGCAGATGTTGATAATGTTTTTGTGAAGAGGCCAGAATTTTTGTCAGTTGGAGAATCAAAGAGGTAATTACACTTAATTCTCTCTCTTTTAATGAGAGAGAGTTTAGTCCATCGAATAATATCCCTGCAACAATTGTAAGCTGAATGAAAATTAGGAAGACTATTATACTCCAGACATTTCTTCTAGGTAGATAAGCTTGAGAACAAGTAATATCGAACCAAGGATTTTGGGGAGAAAATTATATAATTGAAGAAGGAACAAACTAGTTAATCCCATCGGAGATTTGTTTCCGACGTAGACCTCAAATTAACACTATATATATATATATATATATATATATATATATATATATATATATATATATTATATATTATATATATATAAATATATAATATATATATATATATATATATATATATATATATATATATATATAATATATATATATATATATATATATATATATATATATATATATATATATATATATATATATATATATATATATATATATATATATATATATATATATATATATATATATATATATATATATATATCAAATTCTCTATTTACAGGGCATAATCGATTTCTTGCAAGATAGTTGATGTTCTCTCCTGTACTGGATATTCTTCTGTTTTTAATGGAAGAGGCCAGAGCGGGGCCACTCATAAATTTAAAAGCAAGTCTCCTCAAATTAGGAAAAATTTCTTTTGAATTTCTCCACCATAATAATGAATAACCATCTCTTGATAGAAGTTGAAGATTTGAATAATCTAATTCCTTTAAGAATTAACTTATGCTTTTCTTTACTTGCTTTTTTTTTTCCTTGGGATACCTGCTATTCTTCATTTTTGCGTTTAACTAAAGCTAACTCATCAAATAAACTTCATAGAGAGTGAGATGCTCCATTATCCTGATCATCTCTTGAAGTTAAAGAATTTTATAGCAAATTCTGTCGATGTTCTGAATCAGTACTTCAAAACTTAACAAGTAGTTATTCTGTCATTTTTCCTCCAATTTCATTCCTTTCAAATTCCATCTTGAATATATAACTTAAAATAACCCAATAGGAAAATGGAAACGATATTGAAAAGCATTTTCGAATTAAGTGTTCCTTATCAATCCAAGGACAGTGTTAGAAAGTTTAAGAGTAAGACTTTAAAACGGAGACTAGCTCCAAGGAAAGTGATTCTTTTAATCAATTTTCCTAGGACTGGTCTATTTTAACTTTTTACTTTATACTTTTTTTTTCAGTCTTTGGCTTGATAAGAGACTTGGTCCGAAAAAATTTGTCAATATTCTTTTTATTTTACTATTTGTTTGTTTGTCCTACAAGTGTGAAACATAATAACTGATATGTGACTAATTCGATAATCGACCAATCTGCTTATCAGTGCAAACCTAATTTCATATATATATATATATATATATATATATATATATATATATATATATATATATATATATATATATATATATATATATATATATATATATATATATATATATATATATGAAATACCTACCTCTAATGAGACAAGACAATACCAACAAAAGACATGTTTACATTTTTTGCACTGCATCTGGGCACATCCGGCATCACGTTCGATTGGGACTTTGCAACGGGGGCATCGTTTTATGATATCATTGAATGGAACCTAGGATTTATATAAAATAATTAATATATATATATATATATATATATATATATATATATATATATATATATATATATATATATATATATATATATATATATATATATATATATATATATATATATATATATATATATATATATATATATACTTGAGGACTTGTACTTGGAAAAAATCATTCTTTCAAGTACTTTTTAGAAGCTGAATTTTAACCCAACAAAATACAGTTTATTTAGAGCTAATACTTTCACAACTTGATGAATGCAGCTCATCCTCATTATCAGATGTTAACATGCAAACACTTAATAAATTATTACAGGACAAGTTCTTGCTGATCAAGTTATGTATTAAAAACAAACTTGGGATTGCACAGAGCATCTCTACCACACTTGGTGCTTTGTCCAGTTGTCAAATGCGATTTTTCTCAGGAGTTACAGCTCCCTGCATAGATAACTGGCTTATAGTGTTGTTTTAACTTTCAAACGTTTTCGTGGGAATTACACTATACGCAGAATTATATGGGAATACGAAGAAATCAATTTTATTTTGATATTGGATCTAAGATAAAATATCGTGACTGATAATGCTACAATTATATTTGCTTTTTTCTCTACTACGATTTTCAGAAATAACTATTACTAAATATGAAGATACAGAATCTAATAATGGGATCTCTGAACGACAGTTTTTAAACAGAATTACGAAATGCTTAAGGAACTAACAATTGAACATAATTCTAGCTTTGCTCATACTATGCAGTAAATAGTTAAATCTCTCTAAGTAGGATAAATAGGTATAACACTGGGTATGGTTTCAAAGTAGGTATCTTTTGTGCATAGGTCGACAATAGCTACAAACGTTCTAGAGTAGGAGGAGAAGAAAAAAAAAAGAAAGAAGAACTGGATTAGAAAATTAAAATGATCAGATCTGGTTGCAAATTTCAAAAGAAAAAAAAGGTAAGTTTGGGTGTTCCAACACTTGGAAACATATGTCCAAAATATTCTCAAAGATATATGCTAGAATTTCTGAATCGTTTGAGGATGCGACTGACTGTGTTCAAAAGCAAAATTTTGGTTTCATCAAGCTTAATTATCCCATGTGTCAGAGGATTAAATATCATCTTGAGCATAAACAGTCAAAATATAATAGTTCTCTGGTATTCAAACTATAAAAATCCATATAACAATGGCTTTAGTTGTACGGATAATAATAATAATAATAATAATAATAATAATAATAAACATAAATTGGCAAGTGTAATAGATCTTAGGTTTAAGCTAGGTTGGTACTCTGAAGATGAAAGGTAACTCAAAGGTCTTTCTTTTAGTGGGAGCACAGTTCATTTTCAAAGAAGTTGCAAAAGCTTCTAATATCGATATTGCATTTTCAAGAGAATATACTGGGATAAAGTTTAGAAAACCCTCCACCAAAGAAGAACTGTTCAGTTTTATGAGTTCCTAAACTCAAAACCCTCCAGACGCAAACCAAACGCAGGAGCAATATTAATATTGAAATACATACACATTTCAGTCACCTTGTATTTCTGTAAAAAGGGGTGTACCGAAATATTGGAAAAATTATGAAGAATTTTGAAGGAAATTATGAAGATATTTCCACCACTTGCACAGATGACACACAAATATTTGGCTATTCCTGCATCTTTTGCACCTGCGGAATCTTCATCATTGCGGGAAAAGTAATTTGCACTAACAGATGTCAGTTCGTTGACAAAAAATTTGAAACTATAATGTTTGTAAAATGCAATAATGTAATTATGCTTTTAGTTTTTACCCCTGAAAATAAAGATTTAAAAAAGGCTTACATAATTAATATAAGCATAATTATTTTTTAATTCTTTCATCCACTATTTACCTTCACTAGTCATATTTTTTCCATTATTATTACAATGATTTTGAAAATTTGAATGAACCTCAATAGTATAATTTTACATGTTAAGAACTATGGTTTTATAAAATATAAATTCAAATGTACTTATACTAGTAATTGAGAAATTTTGTAGTACTTGAACTTAAGTACAGAAATTTTTACTTGGACCCAAGCCTATCTACAAACCATCTCAATTAATTGTGAATAAAATAATCAGGCAATAAATTAACAAACGCATATTTGATAGATATAATCTATAAAAATCAATCTAAGTTAAAGCCAAATTATAAGGATGTAGGTAATTAAAAAAAAGATATAGTTAAGATTAATTTTTCTTAAAATAAACAAAAATATTTTCATAACTAATTTACCTTATTTTTATTTTAATTATTAAACACATTACTTGACTAGGGCATTGAGCCAAATACGTTGCTTTTAAAATAGCAGCTTTAACTTCCAATTATTTTAACCATCTATAAGGAAAATGAGTTGAAAAGAAAAACAGATAAATAAGACTTTTCAAAATTATAAGGCGTTGTGTTCGTTACAAAGATTAAATCTCTAAAACTTTTTGTAAGTTTCTTTGAAAGTAGTTACGAGGAATAGAGGTATCAGAGTTTTAGATTTTACGAGAGACCTAGAAGTAAATGTAAACAGAGTCCAAAATTTACATTACCGGAAAGGTTCGGATAATAGAATATTAATAAAAATGTAAGCTTATATATATATATATATATATATATATATATATATATATATATATATATATATATATATATATATATATATATATATATATATATATATATATATATATATATATATATATATATAAAAAAAACAAAAATGAACGCAACATATAATTAAGATTTACATAAATTAATTAAGCTATCTAACGTTTCGGTTTAATTAATACTAAAACCATCATCATGAGAAAAAAGCTGAAAGAAAAAGGAAACAACATAAATGAACTGATCAAAATAACAATAAAAATAAAAATATACACATCAAATATACCATAAAATGTTTAAAATTATAAGAGTTAAATCAAAACACAGATTTGAAAATGAACTAGCAAGGAAACACATTAAAAGAATATAAAGAACAGGAATGAATATTGGTTTATTTTGAGATTTAATTTTAACAAGCGGTTGGTTGTTAAGTACAGACAATACAGGAAAATGTATAAAAAGCAGGTATATAATGAGAATATATATATATATATATATATATATATATATATTATATTATATATATATATATATATATATATATATATATATATATATATATATATATATATATATATATTTTTTTTATTTTTATTTTTTTTTGACAAAACTAAACATATAGATGCACCCACAGACAAACAACATACATACATATATACAAACATATACAAATATACATACCAAAAACATACTTGAACATATAATATAAACAATGATATAATGACATACATAAAAAATATAAATATTAAAAGACTAAGAGTTCACATAAAACCTCCACAAATGATGGAAACAATTATGGAGCTCCAATAATAATGATAGGAGGAAATAAGGGATGTCCTAATTAATGAAACAACATGAAGAGGTGATAACAGATGAACGGAAACTATGCCTGAAGGATGTGAAGGGGGACGGCTTGCATGTTGTTGTTGAGATCTGGTTTATTTTTAAAGATATAGATAGATTCAAGACTGTGAAGTGAAGTAGGATCAGTGTTGAGGAAGAGGAAAGGTGTGGCAGGACTGAGTATGTAGGCGTATATTGGAGTGAGAAATAGAAGAAAGATGGAGAGATGTACGATATGACAGACCTCGGTGTTCATAAATACGGGTTCTCAGTAGCCTGATGGTGGAGCCGACATAGCCCTTAGAACATAAGGGACAGGTATATTTATGAACCACCGAGGCCTTGAGGGAAAGGAAGAGAAGATTTATAGTGAAAGAAGGAAGAAATTTTGAAGGATGTGTTGTGAGTAAAACGAAAGTCTATGTGAGGAAAATGGTAGGAAAGTGATTTACTCAATTTGAATGTCATGGAAACAGAGTGATTACGGTATGGAAAACTGAAATACATCGTTCTTTTTGGAACAAATTAATAATTAATTTATGTGAACCTTAATTATACGTTGCATTCATTTTTTGTCTTTCTGTTTCTGCTAAAGATTAAGCTCAAAAGGAGCAATTCAATTTATACTATATATATATATATATATATATATATATATATATATATATATATATATATATATATATATATATATATATATATATATATATATATATATTACTCCGAAGTGTTCAGCAACACGCAAGCAGGTCTTCCCGGGGTGCCACGCATTAGAACAAGCAGAACAAAATACAGTCTTACATTTATGACAGGTAGCACTTTTTAGTTGTGTTCTTTCCAATTTGGAGTTTGATAATGTTACTACAGAATCACAACCTGGTCTTGGACACCAAGTTTTATAAGGATCTGATTCAATTTCTGGAAGGAAATTATTTGACAAAATTAGATATTATGAGAGAGTGAAGAAGAGAAAAACCAAAAACAAAAAAAAAAAATAAAAACATTTAATAAAACCAGTCGAGTCTTTCAAGAAAACACATTTCTCCTCATTCCTCATTTATTATTATAATTATTTAATATATTTATCAATGTAATAATTATTAGATTAGTTATTTTAGTATTATTTTTATTGCTATTGTCATTATTTTTTTGCTCTTATCATTTTAAAGAAATATATTAGGTTAAAATTATGTCTATAATGTATAATAATCATAAAATTTATAGTATCCAATATTTTATTTTAATAATGATTGTTTCTTATGTAAAAAAAATGAAATGGGCTCAAAGGATGAATTCGTTCATTCAGAAGCCAATTCCATTTTGTATCAATACAAATAAAGTATACACTGTTTGTATGAATTTTGAAACTGAAAAATGAATAAAGATTGAAAATTAAGATTCATTTCATTATTATTATTATTATTATAACTACTGCAAATGGTTTACTTATCATCACTATTCCTACCCTTGTAAATAATACTAGTTAAGAATTTAAACTACCATTGCAGAATGATGATAATGGCAGTAGTAGCAGTGATAATTATAATCTGTTTTATTATTGTTACTAATATAGCAATATTTTCATAATTATTACTATTAATATTATAACAAACTTGGTTATAATTATTATATTATTTTTATTTATTATCTTTATTGTAATAATTATTAGCTTAATTTATTTTTACTATTATTATAACTGATATGATCATAATTATTATAAATGACTATTATTATTGTTATTAATAATGTTTATGATGTATAAATTTAATGGGCTCAAAAGATGAAATCGGCCCCTCCCCCTTAGAAGCCCATTTATTCTTAATAATAAATATTATATTTTATATATATATATATATAAATATATATATATATATATATATATATATATATATATATATATATATATATATATATATATATATATATATATATATATATATATATATATATATATATATATATATATTGAAAGTCATTGATGTACCTTTATTTCTTCGAAACTTTAGATGCAGATTTAGAAGTTCCTTCCCAACGAGTGAGTCAATTTCTTCCAAAGTAATTTCACCTTTGCAATCACAATTAAAATCTGGGCATTCAATAATGGACTCTCCTTCTCGGATTTTAAGCGTAGTGTAAGTACACATACACTGGAAAGTAAATTTGAAATAAATAATAATAATAATAATAACCCCATATTCTTGGGGAAACAAATTGTATTTTTATTTCAAATACACTACGAAAAATGTAGCATCTTTCTTCAGTTTGGAAAGAGGTTTAGTTTTATTGTTTTAAAAACTCAAAACAGGAATCTCTTAAAGAAGGGATTAATTTTAACAAGTGCAGAAACTTGTGTTTCAAATCACTGAAAAAATTGCACGAAGAGTAATTTATGTAAATTTTATTATTGTTCTTCCAGACTTATTAAAGCAAATGAGAGTTAACAGAAAAAGGGAATTGGAAACTGTTGATGAAAAAATGAAATAAAAAATAAATTAAGGTTTAAATAACACTAAGTCTGTATCAAAAGATAAATGGGAAGGGGGGGAGAGGGACTAGGGGGGAGAGGGACTAGGGGAAAATAGAAAGTATTATCAAAGAGAACCTAGTTCATAAGTAAAAAAAAAAAATTCACCTATCCCATTTAATGTTTAGACAAAGAACAACTGATAACACAAAATCCTTAGTAGTGTTGAAAATAGTAGAGTAGTTAAGGAGATAAAAGGGTGGATGTAAAAAAAAAAATTAGGAAAGAAATGAAAATTTACTTTATGTACAAATTATTATTATTATTATCATCATAATTATTAAAATAGCTGAGTGAATATTTTTTCCTGTAGAAGTCGAAGTTTGCTTTTTCATAACTTTAAAATTTAAGATTTATTTCAATTATCAAAATTTTGTTTA
>SEYY01013374.1:27500-30000 GCA_009176605.1 Armadillidium nasatum
ATATTCCTGTCATAAGTTGTCTATGACAACTATATATATATATATATATATATATATATATATATATATATATATATATATATATATATATATATATATATATATATATATATATATATATATATATATATATATATATATATATATATATATATATATATATATATATATATATATATATATATATATATATATATATATATATATATATATATATATATATATATATATATATATATATATATATATATATATATATATATATATATATATATATATATATATATATATATATATATATATATAACACACGCACCAAAGCCTTGATTACTAAGAATCCAAATTAGTATGTTTTATAAAAATGAAAACTGGACCACATTTAATGTACGTTACTCTGTTTAATATTAACTTCTAACATTTATCGAGCGCAAGCGAGAGCTTTCATTTTACTTTTCAGCTGTTGTTCCCATTGCAATATCTGACTGTATGTCTGGTACTTATCATACAGACAGTTGTTATGTATTTTGATATGAAACTTCAATGATATTATAAACAAGTGTACTAGGTTTTCTGTTGGTCATACAGATGATTATACACACACATTGATATTCAAGTCCGTGTGCAACACAGAGAATTGGGGTTTCAAAAATAATGATAGAAGTCTAGAAAACGAAGATTTATAATGGTGGCTATTGTCATGACAATTGTTACTTGATAAGGATTTGGTCAGTGTCTGAGCGAAAGTGCAGAAGTAAGAGTAGGTAATGAGGAAAATCAAATCATAAATAAAGAAAATATTGATGAAGGAGAAAAGGATGAGTTAAAAAAAATATTAAATATTAATGTCAATTAGGGAATAAAAACAAATTTAAATTAACCAATATATCAGGATAACAACCTAAGGTGCATTACACTCCTCCGAACTATTGGTATATAAAAACTGTATAGTACCAACTGATGGCACCATTAATAGTCACTCACCATTTGTTTGGCCTCTGACTCTTGGTGAGTCTAGACTGCACTCCCATATATTGCATTTGGATATATTGTGTCGTATACATTTATATTTTAAACCGTCTACATAAGAGTATTTACAGAATGCTGTGAATGAAAAAATGTAATTCTCTATCACATATGAAAAATATTTCAATTCCTCAAAACTTTAAAATGTTACAACATATAAGCCTATATATTTCAAAACCCTATCCCTATGTTGCACCCAACTTTAATTGCTGTATGCAAGCCACACAGATGTGGGTAAACTTTTTGAGTACAAGTGCATATTTGAGGATTTAAAATGAAAGAGTTCAATCTAGATCTAGTTTTCATAAATATTAAATAAAAAAGTTTTATAAAATTTTCGTTACCTAGTTTATGTTGGGAGGGAATCTCATTTCTCAGTTGTTTAACTCTTCACAGAGGTTTTTAGCTCCCATGTGTTATGTGAAAGAAAATAATAAACTCCAATATATTTTTAAAAAAATTTTTTTTTGGTGGAACAAAAGAAAATTTTTTCCTTATTCCAGAAGTGGTCTGCAATCTTCTAAACATTACTTAAATAATAAATATGACTGAGCTAGGGCTAGACAATTTTAAAAATTATTGGAGCTGGGAAAAAATAACTTGGCCCTAAAAATGCAACTAACACACATTGTACATTATTTCATATATACACAGCAAATTCCTCTCACAAAAACTTTCAATTCACGATGGGGATGAGACCAATTTACACGGGAATATCTAACAAATTGGGTTACTTTATCAAATTTACAATTCTTTGATCATCTAACATACTTCCCAGTTTGCTATATATATATATATATATATATATATATATATATATATATATATATATATATGTATGTGTGTGTATGTATGTATGTATGTATGTATGTATGTATGTATGTATGTATGTATGTATGTATGTATGTATGTATGTATGTATGTATGTATGTATGTATGTATGTATGTATGTATGTATGTATGTATGTATGTATGTATGTATGTATGTATGTATGTATGTATGTATGTATGTATGTATGTGTGTGTGTGTGTGTGTGTGTGTGTGTGTGTGTGTGTGTGTGTGTGTGTGTGTGTGTGTGTGTGTGTGTGTGTGTGTGTGTGTGTGTGTGTGTGTGTGTGTGTGTGTGTGTGTGTGTGTGTGTGTGTGTGTGTGTGTGTGTGTGTGTGTGTGTGTGTGTGTGTGTGTGTGTGTGTGTGTGTGTGTGTGTGTGTGTGTGTGTGTGTGTGTGTGTGTGTGTGTGTGTGTGTGTGTGTGTGTGTGTGTGTGTGTGTGTGTGTGTGTGTGTGTGTGTGTGTGTGTGTGTGTGTGTGTGTGTGTGTGTGTGTGTGTGTGTGTGTGTGTGTGTGTGTGTGTGTGTGTGTGTGTGTGTGTGTGTGTGTGTGTGTGTGTGTGTGTGTGTGTGTGTGTGTGTGTGTGTGTGTGTGTGTGTGTGTGTGTGTGTGTGTGTGTGTGTGTGTGTGTGTGTGTGTGTGTGTG
>SEYY01013374.1:35000-45000 GCA_009176605.1 Armadillidium nasatum
TTGTTGACTGTGATTCTCTTGCAGCATATAAGATGGGACTAGATAGATATATGGATGGCTTAGGTATCGTATAGTATTACTTGACTAAGCCAAATTGGCAGGTATATATAAATTTTAGACCGGCTTGTGACTAAGCCTAACTGGCAGTTTTATAGTGGGTGTTGGTTCGTGTAATTAGTTATATAGCATCAATAGTTAGTACTAAATAGTTAGTGCGCAAAAAAAAAAATTGCGCACGCTTTATAAATATATATATATATATATATATATATATATATATATATATATATATATATATATATATATATATATATATATATATATATATATATATATATATATATATTATAGAGGGGCTTAATTTTATTTTTATCTTTGCATGAATGAACTGATAACTAAAGATAGGATAGACCTGTCTTTGTTGCATATATTAGTATTAGAAATTATTATTTGTTTTAATTGGGACAGTCTCGATAGCCCCGTGTGTCTTCTAACTGTCTCTATATTACTTAAGTTCCTACTGACCTCTCTGGTTCCTTCAACAGGCTGCCACTCTAACGTTTGTCTCATCCATGACGATGTTCTGCAGGGAGTTTCTTGTCAACTCACTTGAAGATGCCCCCCTGGCAATGAGAGTATTCAAATGGTTTATGCATGATAGGTCTCAATCACATTTCAGCACAATAGTAAGTGTTTTTACTATGATTAAGTATCTTTGCAAGTGGATAGGTAGGGGTGGAACTGTGTCAAGGAACATCTCAAGGACATGGTTATGCCACTGACATTCCCCTTGGAGATGAACCCGACATTCTCGAACTTTTATTAACTTAAATCCTTTTCCTTCAACTGTAAGACTCTCCACCTCTGGGTTCCTACAATCAACTTTTTATCTCTTTATCTTCTTCTATCTTAAAGTCTCCTGCAAGCTTGCATATTACGAAGAAACGTATTTAGGATTTTGGTACCACAAACTGGTCAACTTGTCAAATTTCTTTGATTTCCTTTCGAATCATTACTTCAGCAGGATGGATTCCTCGGGTTGCAACAACTGCATAGCCTAGGTGATTCTGGCAAGGCGATTTACTGTACATTCCATTTTCTCTCCCTTCAACTTATTATTATTAGCAATATATTATTATTTAAAATATTTGGAATAAAATTTAAATGGGTAATTGCAGTGTTGCAATTAGTAGACCATTTTCAGGTATTTATCAATTATTGTCTCATTTAATAAGTCTGTTATGTGAGCTTCTTACAAAACTAAAACATGTTTATTTATATGTGCATATTTAAATTCCTAATATTGAAGGTAAAAAATTCAAACAAAACCAAATTTGTAAAAAAAAAAATTAAATAGCACATATATATATATATATATAATATATATATATATATATATATATATATATATATATATATATATATATATATATATATATATATATATATATATATATGTGTGTGTGTGTGTGTGTGTGTGTGTGTGTGTGTGTGTGTGTGTGTGTGTGTCCAGCATAGGTAAATACATCGTATCACTGACACGCCCCTGTGAAAGACAACTTTTAAACTCTCAAAATTTGACACATAGGACAAAAAAAGTTTGATTTGTCATTCAAAATTTTTCAATGACAATTGTATTATTAAACAAGGTTAATTAAGAAAGCGAGCCAGAATGTGAGATTACTTACTAGTATAACCATTGTATTAGTATGTAACTTTCCTACCAATTAACTATTAGCAGTCTTTTGAAGATTAATAAAACTGAGTGTGGATTTTATCCTTAAACAAACCGGATTTAGATCTTTAGTGGCTTGCTAAGCCATAATTGTTCTATGCATTATTCTGAACTTTAACATTTCGAAAACGAAGTTTATTAATTAACAAAAATCTCCACACACACACACTATATATATATATATATATATATATATATATATATATATATATATATATATATATATATATATATATATATATATATATATATATATATATATATATATATATATATATATATATATATATATATATATATATATATATATATATATATCAAAACCGAAAAACGTGACTTAAACGTTTCTACAATTTAATGTGCTCTATTTTTCCTCTCTTTTGTCATGATTTTAGAAGAGTTTGCAGTTTTTCTAGCTCAAAAAGATTCGAGGTTGACGTTATCAGTTTCAAGGGACCTACATAACTTTTCAAGTACAATACTGTCTCAGTTCCTACATATTGGAATGGTTGTGTGTTATTGGGATTCTCTGTAATGCAGAAACCCTGAAAGACAAAGAAAAAAAAAAACAGTTCTATGACTGCCCAACCAAAATAAATAAATAAACCCAACTAATTAATATAATATTTAGCCTTTAAATTAAATATAAAACCAAACATGAAAAACAAATGTTACTCACCATAAACAGTTTATTAACTAATTTGTTTTTAGTTTCCAAAAGTATTTGGAAATGCTCATTTTAAAGTAAAAGGCTAAATTTATCTTTTAATGTTAATTCAATATCAATGACCTTTTTTTAATAAGTCTTACCATTCAAATTTCTAGGCATGAAAATTCTCAACTCCTAATACCACAACTCAAAACCTTTTGGCAGGTCAAAGTCTAAGTTAAAAGTCAATTTATTAATCTGAATAAAAGCCTAACAGGTTTACTCTACATCTAATAGTCAGAATTTAAACTAAGCATATTTATCCTAGGGTAAATTGCCTAGAATCAAGACAATCAATCAGTTCTAACTATAAGTTCAGAGTTTAAAATTCGACTCCCAAACATTCAAATAAGAGAAACTTCAAAATAGAAATAATAGGCCTCGTTTAATACTTTACAAAAACATGAAGTTCTTGAAGATATTCACTTCAAATCGTAGAAGAGAGCAACGAGTTTTTATAAATCTACTTTTTACATTTTTACTTAGCGTTTTTAAGCGCAAAAAAAGTCCTCTCAAACACATGTAACAAACTTTCATCTTTCAAAATAAATGTTGCCATCCAAAAGAATATATCCAAACTTTGGAGATATTTTGAATATACTATAGTTAGCAAATTTAAAGAGATTCCTAATAGTGTTTCATACAGAGTAAACCCACGGATATGGATCTTCTCGAAAAGATATAAGTGAAGGATTTTTTTTGTCTTTTCAACCCACCGACTCTCACTATCTCGAATTTCTTTCTGCTGGCCAACAAGTTGTATCACTTATAACAACGAACATTTTTCATTTGAATATTTTGAGTTCATCAGTTCTAAATCGTCTCCATTAATGAGGATTGGCGTCATTAGTTTATGAATAGAACCTCATTAATTCTATGATCAACTATGATAACAAAAAAAACAAGCATATTTATTTGTTGATATCAGCGATCAGTGTTTTTTGTTTTGTAAAGTTTTCACTTTCTGACTTTAACTTATACATTTAAATCGGAGTAGATCAGAAATTAATCTACCCCGATTTTATTCTGCTCTTTTAGTTCTCTGGTGAGTCATGCGTACGCGACTATTAGTTTTATATATATATATATATATATATATATATATATATATATATATATATATATATATATATATATATATATATATATATATATATATATATATATATATATATATATATATATATATATATATATATCCATAGGAACGTGATTCGGACCCCTAGTAAGGATGCATGGTATTCTGCTGAGGTTACAGGAGAAACCAAACCAAACCAAAGCCAAGCAACGATTGGGGAAATTGCGTAGCTCAGTGGAAGAGCCTTCGGTACATTGTCTAACGGTGACGATGTTGTCAATGGTTTCGAATCCTGGCGTGCTGAAAAATGTTATGTTTTATTATTGCTAATTTCGTCGCAACAGTTGTTGTGCCCACATATATTGCTTGACTTTGGTTAGTTGTAGGAACCGACCGGGGCCCCGGCCCCGGCCCCCCGGCCAACCCCGGCCATTTTTACTGACCCCGGCCCCGGCCAAAAATCAGGGAAAACCGGGGTTGCCGGCCGGGGTTAAAATGGCAAATTATACTTAAATTTTTTTTTTTTTTTTTTTTAATTTTCAGCCGATTCTGCTAAAACTTTCAGTTATATAGATTTTTTACCGGTAAGAAAAGTCCATTTCTAGCGTTTTTCCGAGTCTATTATGGTTAAAAGTTTTTTATTTATTTATTTTTTTTTTGAAATTTTACCCTTTTTTAATTGAATGGCGGTGCTAAACCACTTTTTAGAATGAGCTGAAAATTGGATTATTTATTCAAAATTAAATGGGATACAAAAGTCTCTAATAGACTTTTGTTCCCAGAGTTATAGGAAAAATGTTATAAGCCAAAAACTGATCAACTATAGAAAAGAAAATTTTTTGAACTAAAAAAATCCACCTTTTCAGACAAAATTTAAAAAAAAAAAAATACAACTATGACATTTCCTATTTTTGGTGTGTATAGAGGAGGGGTGGGGCTACAAATTCCTCTATGTACTTTATTCGATGACATTCGTTGGTTTTGAGATATAGCCTTCAAAAAGGTTCCATTTTTGGCCAAATTTAAAAAATTCCCAAAGTTTGAGAGGCTATATCTCGCTTCAAACAAAGAGCATTTAAATATGCACTAAATAAATATTGTTACCCTGCACCTCTTCTAAACAATATTCACAAATAAAAGAAAAAATAGTAGGTAGCGTTTTTTATAAATAATTTTTTCCTCCAGAAGGGTACGATTTTTGCAAATTTTTTTTCAAGTGCTTATATAACTTTTTTCTAGACGTGATATCAAAAACCTATTCCCACCAATGCAAGAAATTGGGGCAAAGGTATTCAGCTAAATTTTCAGCTCATGTGGACCAGTGGTTTGATCCAGTTATTCATTTTTTTCAACTTTGGGTCCAAATAAGTTTCAAACCGTTATAGACTCAAAAAAATGCTCGAAATCAACTCAGAACTTCATGAAAAAATTCACATACTTTGAAAATTTCAGCTTAATCAGTCAAATAATAAAAAAAAATTTCAAACAAAATATAAGAAAATTAAGATTTTTTTTCTTTTCTGTTTCTTTTGACCTCCTTTTCTGCTAGTGAATGTTCATCTTTGTGTTTTGATTTTAGATACTCCAAAAAGATTTGGTGAAATTTTTTTACTTGTAGCACCCGGAGGTTCTCTTCTAATTTTCTGACTGCAGATGTTAACATTTAGCTATTTCGAGCCTATCCTGAAACATTGTAAAGTACTCCCATACTGCTGAAGCTGATCTTTTAGCCATATTGACTGAAAGTATAAACAAAATAATAATTTTGAAATAATGTAGCTAAACTGATACAAGTTTGATACATAGCAATAAAATAACAATGATATGTATAAATACAGGTTATATTGATAATTTTATATCTTACATTTTTTCAAACTTTACCTTAGGGTCTTACTTAAGTAAACCTGTTGAATCACTATTATGAATTAGAATATTTTTTTTTTTTAATTTTTGTACTTTTTTTAAACTTTAACTATACAAAACTGTAATTTTTTGATTTTTTTTTTTAGAAAATGCATATAATCATTAATTTAAGTGAATGTTGGCTATTCTACTCCTTCCTTACAATTAAATAAACCTTATATCTGATTTTCTTAACCTTAAATTTCAGTGCTTTTGACCTCTTTACAAATTTTAGGAAACCCCGGCCCCGGCCCCGGCCAAATTTGGGTGACCCCGGCCCCGGCCCCGGCCAAATTCCAACCCCGGTCGGTTCCTAGTTAGTTGCATTTGTAACCCAGGAGCACCCCAGCAGAATGTCTGTAGATCCAGTAGTTATTCCAAGCACCGTCCTATGAATTCTAATAGGTGCCGAGTTGCTACAGTGATTCGAAGCAAAAGAGCTCGAAAACAGTTCTATGCCTACTTTTTTGGGGAGGTGGCGTAGCTCGGTAAATTGTCTAATGACAACGTTGTTGTCAATGGTTTCGAATCCTGGCTTGAGGAAAAATTTTGTCATATATATATATATATATATAATATATATATATATATATATATATATATATATATATATATATATATATATATATATATATATATACTGAAAGTTAATGACAAAGAGAAAAAAAATAAATGTTTCCAGATCAATGGTTTGCAAGAGGTATGAGTGCAAAGAAAAAAATCTTCAGGTATTAAAAATAAAACACAAGAAGATAAACGGAAACAACGATGTTCGACAGTGGTAATTTCCCCAAAGCATAAACACATGTATACATCATTTATACTGTGGTTTCCCAGTGGAAGCAGCAAAAATATTGTAATTCTCTCAAACATGATAAATATTATCAATTCGATCATGAGACATGAAAATTTGCATATTAAGATAGGACCAATCTTGCCTTATTATTTTATATATATATATATATATATATATATATATATATATATATATATATATATATATATATATATATATATATATATATATATATATATATATATATATATATATATATATATATATATATATATGACAATGGAGGTGACAGCATATCAATGAATTATATAAAGGGTGGCTCATGTATTGAGTAATGACACTGCAGAGCTTTGGTTAATTTTCAATTTAATAAAAAATTACTATACATTTAATATTGTATAAGCATGCTAAATTTTTGAAACCTCAAAAATCTGGGGGTAGTAACTTGGCCTCCTCTCAAAAAAAAAAATTTTTTTTTTTTTACTATCTTTCATTTGTTTTTAGGTTACAGAGACAATATATATACAAAGTCTGAGCAAAATCTAGGACATAGTGGTGTTAAAATTTTTTTTTGTATGATTTGTCTTGGAATATATATATATATATATATATATATATATATATATATATATATATATATATATATATATATATATATATATATATATATATATATATATATATATATATATATATATATATATATATATATATATATATATATATATATATATATATATATATATATATATATATATATATATATATATATATATATATATATATATATATTATATTAATGTAATAATTTAAATCTTAAGAACGAAGGAAGGACAGGGTGAAAACCTAGTGATGTTGCCTTGACGGGAGCTCGTCTGCTTGAAACTGTTCTTGAATCGAACTTTTTTGGGTTCGAGGATAGCTCAGCGGTAGAACGTCGATCTTTTGATGTTTTCAGTTGCAACATACGGTCGGTAACCCGATACACAGCGTTTAAAAGTGTGCAAGTCCAAGGAAGTTGGGAAAACACATAAAGGGAGTGTTCCAGACTTTACCAGTAGAGTACATGTAAGATTGAGCATAGCGGTAAGTCTGGGGTCGGAGAGTTGAACAAAGAAAGAATGAGACTGTATAGAAAGTAGAGTCGCACAAGCCCTTCTCATTGGAGGAGGTAAGCGACAAGAGAGTTCAGAAGAGCAATGTCCGTTGTAATAGCGATAGAAAAGAGAGAGCGTCGCAACAATTCGACAAGCAGAAAGAGATTGGAGAGTTAGTAAGAGCAAAAGAGTTTATAAGACGAAAAGCCCTAGACTCCACCTTTTCGAGAAGAGCTTTATGTGTGGAACTACATCAGATATGAGGCGTATTCGATATTGTGCGAACACCATCCCTATAAAGAACAAACAACTGGAGTGGCATAAAAAAAAATCACAAAGACGCTCAGAACACCCAACCTCTTAGAAGCTTGTTTAGAAAGAGAAGTAATGTGATTCTTCAAAAAAGATCACGAGAAAAAGAAACACCGAAAATTTTGAGGGCAGATGAAGGTTCGAGTCGTACGTTTTCGAAGATATCATAGTTGTGTGAAAGTCACTCTGTTGATTGTATAGGTTCTGTTAAATGTTTAAAGATTAACACAGATTTATCTTTTCATTACTTTCGTAATAAATTTATTAAATTGTAAAGAGACTTTATGGACACCCTGTATATATATATATATATATATATATATATATATATATATATATATATATATATATATATATATATATATATATATATATATATATATATATATATATATATATATATTATATATATTACCTCTGGTGGGCAAAGGCCGGAGGCTTACTAGATTACCACCAGAGTTAGTAGTAAGTCAGAAATCAGGTCAATTCAAAAGGCCGACATGTCTCGATACACGGCATTTAAAGGTGTGTAAGTTATAGAAATTGGGAAAATAGATGAAGGGAGCGTGTTCCAGACTTTATCAGTAGAGTATGTGAAAGATTGAGCATAGCGATTAAGTCAGGTGTCGGAGAGTTGGACAGAGAAAGATGAGAAAGTGTAGAAAGGGGTGTCTCAATGGAGGAGGTATGCGAAAGGAGAGTTCAGAAGAGTAATGTCCATTGTAATAGCGATAGTATAGAGAGTGACGCAACAATTCGAAGGGCAGAAAGATACTGGAGAATTAGTGAGAGCAGAAGAGTTGATAAGACGAAAAGTCCTAGATGAAGGAGGAGAGCTGGAACCACCCCAGATGTGTGATGCATATTCTATACAGGGACGAACAACACCTCTATAAAGAGTAAACAACTGGGGTGGAGTGAAGAAATTCTGAAGGAGCCTCAAAACACCTAACCTCTTAGAAGTTTGTTTAGAAAGAGAAGTAATGTTATCCTTCCAAGAAAGAAAATGAAACACCAAGAATATTAAGGAGAGATGAAGGTTTGAGTTGTGTATTTTCGAAGAAGATATCATAGTTGTGTGGAAGATTGTGTCGAGTAGAGAGATGGAGAAATCGAGTTTTTGAGGCATTGAAAACGACCAATTTGAAATACGAGATAGATCAGAGATCAGTTGCTCCATTGCTACCCTCTTTGCATCTATTAACCGATGTTGGGAGAAGCGACTTTCAAACTAAAAGGAGTAATGCAGGGTGGAGTAATCGGCATAGGAATGGATAGGAGATTAAGTAACATATAGAAGATCATTAATGAAAAGCAGAAAAAGTGTTCGGAAAAGGACAGATCCTTCAGGAGCACCACTATTAATGGATTTAAATGATGAACGGTGGTCGTCTACAACAGCTGCTATAAAACGACCATAAAGAGAGGTTATATATATATATATATATATATATATATATATATATATATATATATATATATATATATATATATATATATATATATATATATATATATATATATATATATATATATATATATATATATATATATATATACGTTCTTAGATGATGGGTTTGCCCAGCAATGGGGTAGAAGAATCTGATCAGCATATGCTTAGTAGTATACAGAACAAGCAACTGGAGTAGTGTAAAGAAGTTCTGAAGACTTCACAAAACACCCAACCCATATAAGTTTATGGAGAGAGAGAATGTGATCCTTCAAAGAAAGATCACTAGAAAACATCAAAAACATTAAGAACAGAGGTAGGTTTGAGTTGTGTGAAAGATATTGAAAAGTAGATTTTTTGTTTCCTACGGTGGCCTCCATAGGTCTACCAATTTCCACCGGTTAGAGAAAAAAAAACTTAAGGCCAAATCAAAGACCGACACACACGTCGTGTAAAAGTTCTAAGCCGAAGGAAGCTGAAAAATAAACAAGGGGAAAAGAGTTCCAGATTTTACTAATAGAGCACATGTAAGGTGAACATAGCGGTTCTCTCTGGGGTCGAAGAAGTAGAGAGAAAGAATGACTGTATAGAAAGATGTATAGAAAGACGAGTCGCATAAGCTCTGCTAAAAGGCGGAGATATACAACTAAACAATTCAGAAGAGTAGTGTCCATTGTTATAACGATAGTATAAGGAGTGATGGAACATTCTGACAGGTATAAAAAGACCTGGAAGAGTTAGTGAGAGCAGAAAAGTTAAGACGAAAAGCTCTAGGCTCCATTTTTCAAGGAGAGCTGTGTGAGTGGAGCTACTCCAGATGTGTGAGGCGTACTCCATTCAGTGGCAACACCATATAAAGATTAGGCAACTGTAGTGAAGTGAAGAAATTTTGAAGGTGCCTAAGAACACTCAACCTCTAAG
>SEYY01013374.1:57500-67500 GCA_009176605.1 Armadillidium nasatum
AGAAGAGCAGTGTCCATTGTAATAGATATAGTATAGAGAGTGACGCAACAATTCGACTGGCAGAAAGAGATTAGTGAGAGCAGGAGAGTTGATGAGACGAAGAGCCTTAGACTCCACCTTCTCAAGGAAAGCTGTATGAGTGGAACCATCCCAGATGTGAGGCGTATTCCATACAGGGGCGAACAATACCCCTATAGAGAGCAAGCAACTGGGGTGGCAGGAAGAAATTCTGTAGGCGCCTCAGAACAACCAACCTCTTAGAATCTTGTTTAGAAAAAGAAGTTATGTGACATTTCCAAGAAAGATCACGCAATACTATCACAAAGTTTGTGGGCAAGTTAGGCACTGTATGGTGCAATGGTGGTGGAAAATAAGGAATCTACTCCCTAAAGCACCTGCCATTGAAATACATATAGAAAAGATTGCACCAACATCACATTGCTGGTAAAGAGGATCAAGGGAGTTTGAAAGTAGGTGAAGGTTTATTATTATTAGTCTTTTAGCCTTAGAATCAATCCTTTCCAAAAAAAAAAAAAAAGAGTGGAACTAGAACCTCCTAAATACAAGAGCAGATACTTCTCATATATAATTGGAAAAACTGTTAAGAAAAAATTTCCACAATCTAAACAGAACACCCAACTTCTTTGAACCCACCTTAGCAACCATTGTAATATGAGGTTACCAAAACAATTGGTTTTTATGTTCAGAGCAAAACTGTTAATGTTATTCACAGATGAGACATTAAACCTGTCAAGGATAGGAAAGCTGAGAGGTAGTTTTAGAGAGGGAGATGAAGTAGAATTTTTAAAGAATTGAACTTCACATGGCTGCAGTGGCACCACTGGGAAATTCCATCTAGATCAGCAAGAATAGAATGATAAAGTTGAAGATAAGAAGCAATTCTAGAAGTAAAAGGAGGAGGAGATTTGAAATAAGTAAAAGAATGGAAAGGAGTCATCATTAGAAGCATAGCCGGGGAAGATGTTAATGAAAAGTAGAAATTAAGAAGGGGAAACAACAAAACCTTGAAGAACACCACAATTAATAAGGAAAGAAGTAACTCCATTAAAAAATGCTGATATGGAGCGATTTGAGAGGAAACTAAACATAAGAGGATGAGGAAATCCAAAAGTTGGGCACTTAGAGAGTTGTCAAAAGCAATGGATTTATTAAGCACCACCATACAAGACTCCCTATAGTCCCTTGAAGACAGGAAAGTAAATCACCAGAAGACGTCGAGCATCAAAAGCCATCCTGGTGACCTGAAAGGGAGTGAGCTTCCAAATAATAAAGGAAATGAGAGTTGAGAAATGTTTCAAAAACTTCAGATAGAATTCAAGTGTGATCAACAGAGTGATAAAAGGTTCAGAGCAGCTACTTTTATTTGGATCAACTGAACATATGCACACTTCCAGAACTGAGGAAAAGTATTAGTCTAAAGGCATAGAGAGTAGAGTTGAATGGGGACAGACACCAGTTCAAAAGTACACTATCTCAAAACATGAGAAAAGCCATCCAGGACAACTAACCTTTTTAACATTCATGGATTTTGAGATTCTATGCACCTGATCATGTGAAATCACATGGAACACCTGAGAGCAGCAGAAGAGATGCAGATAAAAAAAAAATATAAAGGAGGCCAAAGAGATTGGCATTTTCAGCTGCATAATTAGCTACAGATCCATCAGAGCAAAAAAAGAGGAATTGCAGAAATAGTTAAGAGATATTTTTGGCAAGAGGCCAGAATTTTTTAGCAATAGAAGAATTGAAGAGATCAGCACTCTTCCTTTTAGTAAAGGTATGCTTGGCTTGTCAAAGTATATCCCTGCAACAATTCCAAGCAGAATCAAAAAATAATAGAACAGGAGTTTTTCCACACCCAACACACACTGTATCTCTCCTGAATAGCCTAAGAGTAGATACTATCAAACCATAGACTTTGGGAAGAGAAAAATTTAGCTGAAGAGGGAATAAACATGCTAATTTCATCTACCATCACGGCTGATTAAATAATTATATTTGTTTTTGCTTATTTGAAGGCTTTTAGTAATTTAAAATGTCACCTATGGCTAACTACAGATATGATACTTAAAACTATTTGCTTTCATATCAGCATAAATGCATGTAAAAAATTTATATTCAGTTCACTTCATATTTTTATTATTATTATTATATGTACAAATATATATATATATATATATATATATATATATATATATATATATATATATATATATATATATATATATATATATATATATATATATAGGACAATTAATAGTCATTGATGGTGAGGGTTGGGTAACTTTTAATTTTTTGGATGATTTGTCAGAGAATGCTCCAATTATACATATTTAACATAGTTTCACCATGCAGCTCATTCCAAATAAGACTGGATTGGCCTTAGGGAAGGTCTAATGTAAATATTAACTGCCAACTTATACTTGGTTGTGAACTATACTTAATATGAAATGGCTATTTGAGTTGAGAAACTAAAATAACCTTGTGTAAAAGTAGTACATCTAAAAATCAGTAACTAAGTATTGTGATAATAACTGGGAGGTAAAAAGCAGTGAGAGGATGGTCAATCCGTGGGGATTCTGAAATTATAACAAGTAGGAGAAATTAATTAATAGAATAGGATATAACATCAGAATGCACCCAAAGCGAGGACATCAAATTTAATCTTTTCCCAAAAGCTACTTCTTTATTGTCTTCTCACTCTCAGATTTATTTTCTTTTAATAATTTCTCCTGTTTGGTCTTCTTGTTGCTATCCACTGGACTTTCCCTTACATCATCCTGGCTATTTTCAGCAGGATGGTGTCACTTGCTTCACATCCAATGTCAGAGTAAACAAAATTGAGAGCTCCTTTGAAGATTGGGTCATTTCCAAGGGACTCTGGCCACCAAGGTTGCTTGACCTTACCCCACTGGATTTATTCCTATAGGGTATACTTAAAGAGTTTTTCACAACAAGCACATATTCTCATGCAACTGAAAGACAACACTCAGAAGGTAATTGACACTGTGACACCCAGTATGCTGGCGGTAACCTTACATAACTTGGACAGGTGGGAGCAGGCATACCTTGATGCTAATGGCAATCACTTCCAAAACTTGATTATGATGTCAGCACGATTCTCACACACCAAGATTTGTTTGTGGCAAATTTTATTAAGTTATGACCACTCCTTTGATATCTATAAGTGCATATCTGGTGCTGAGAGTGAGGGGATACTCTGAATTAAGATATAGACCTACATTAAAATTATATGTATTTACACATTTCAATAAAGATAAGCTCCAGTCAGAGACCTTTTCTCTCTCCGGCCAGAGCTTTGAGATACCTTAATTACTTTTAATAGTAAAATTGAACTTTTATTTTGCAGGAAACAGAAGTAATTTGTATTTATTGCATTTAATTTCTGAAAAAAAAAAAAACCTATAAATTCATATTCTTTAGGACTAGAACAATGAACAAAGAAAAATTACCCTTTTGTAACTTTTAATTAGAAAAAATGTGTTAGAAAATAAGCTGAAAACCTTTGAAAACTCTAAAATTAAAAATCCTATTATAGGATTTGTCAAGTAGTCTAATTTTTGAGTTCATCCACACTCAACCATCTTCAATTTTAATAAAATTTGGTACATATGTTCCTATGCCCTAGAAACTAAGATCTGCCAAATTTTAGGTCCTAGGACCCTTTTCCCACAAAATATTGAAAAATGTCAAATGATACAAATCACCCATTTTGTATAGATGATTTCAAAATAATCCTATGATAATTTTGAGAAAACTTTCAAATTAGAAGTTATGAAAATGCATGGATATATAGACTTTTGTCCATTAAACAATCTTAAAGGGTGAAAGCTGAATAGTTTTTTAACAAATTAAAATTATTAAAGGCAAAGTCAGGAAAACCTATATATTTTTAAAAACTGATTAAAATTTGATGTAAGAGTTCCTGAGCAAAATATTTTCAAGGATTCATATTTATCAGTTCTATTAAACAGCTGCATTTCATTAGTTTGTAAAAGTTTCAGTACCCATACCTTCATTGAGAAGATGATATAGCCTAAGCATAGCCCATAAAATTTTTTTAACAAAATTTACCTTTTTGGAATTAACATAGCAAATAATAGATTTTCTTGATTTTACCATCGTTAGAAAGAGTATATTTTTCACTATCATACATCTGTGGAAATAGTATTAGAACTATAGATTATATCAAGTGCAGAAATAGTATTAGAACTATAGACTAGGTCTAGAAGTTGTAGCAAGGATTCAGACTACTAAACAATATATCTTATTTATTATCATTATTTATATTATAAATCTTTCCAGCACATTTTAATAGGCTGCATCACTGAAGAACTATCAATAGGCATATATACTGTATGATCTAGGCATCATATATCATGACAGTAAAGGTGGAGATTGTTTCTGAGTTTCGATTGTTAAAAAATATCGAAAATCGAAAATATCGGAGAAGCCTATCGTAAACAAGAGAGTTGCCAGAGGTAGTATTACTTACTTTTCTAGCAGAACCTAATTCGACTTATCATAACCTGAACTACCGAAGTTGCCGTAAAAAGAGAATATATTATTTACTTTTCTAGCAGAACCTAATTCGACTTATCATAACCTGAACTTCCGAAGATACCGTAAAAAGAGAATATATAGAGGCAATAACAAGAACGCACTACAATGACAGTGAAAGAAAGGAAACTGAGCTATGAAACAGGCAGAAAGTATCGATCAAAATAAAATATCGACAAAAAAATATCAATATAAAAAATATCGAAACTCAGAAACAATCTCCACCTAAGCCTATCATGACTAAGCTAAATTGGTGGGATCACTGAGATGATAGTTATTAAAATTAACTATATGCAAATACAACTACAATCTAATCAATTAACTAGTGATGTGAAGCTTGCAAGTGTTATAGCTACCTAAGAATATAAAAAAATGAGATAGTTAGATGTCACGAAAGCCTATCAAGACTGTCCCAGTAAAAAAAATAATAAAAGTTGCCATTCACTATGACTTATCACATGCTCAATTTTCCCCATGAAAACAATCAAGCCAACCATATTATTTCCCATGCAATATGCAGTTTATCAAGTCATAAATAAATGGGTCATTTAAATTCTGAACTAACATGTAAAATCCCTGATATCACAATAGATTATCAAAAATACTCATTAAAATATATTGCCTATACCTTAATCAACCATATATTGATCCAACCTTTTCTTAAGAATTAAGTTATTATCAATAATATCTTGTGATAAACCATTCCAAAAATTAACTACTCAACTAAAAAAGTACTTTCTCATCTCTAGATGGCATTACTTCTTTATTTTTTCCTAAGATCCCTTGTATGCCTATTGTGATCTAGTATAAAGAACTTACATCTACACCAGCAATCAACAAAAACATTTTAAAAAACCTGAATCATATCACTTCGAAGAAATCTTTCTACAGAAAATATCCCAGTTCTATTAACCTATCCTTGTAACGTTTTAAAAACAAAAAATAATTTTTATTGCTCTGCAATGTACTGCCTCCAGCAATATTGCACATTCTAACTGTAATGTTAAAGCTGTCTGCTTTTGCTTCAGCTATTAATGTTGACAAACCTTTGGGTGCAATTTTTTGACATTTACATATTTAATCCCAAAATTGTGTTTTTACTGTCGAAAGATTCACTTTAAAGTGTAAATAAATTTCGACTGAATACTAAGATTACCATGCATATTCCAACAAAGACTTTTTTTTTTAAAAAATGTTATTAGCAAATATATCTAAAAATCAAACTACGCCTAAATGGAATGAACCTTAAATTAGGCCTATTCGATTCTTTAATCTATTTTAATGAAATGGGAATAACACAAGAACTAACCTATATATTCCTGCTAATAAATCGTTCTGTATTTAAATTATAACGAAGTTTACTTAAAAATAATTTTCATTTTCATAAAAAATTAAGTACACAGAAAATTAACTATTATATCAGCACTTATTTACTGGTACGCCAATAAACACAGTTCATTTGTTAGCAGTATTCGGAATTTTTAAGTCACAGGGAAAATTATACATAAGGGTGTGTTCCATGAAATTAAGCGTGACGTCACGCTTAATCCAG
The DNA here is from genome assembly GCA_009176605.1 of Armadillidium nasatum. Lineage (NCBI taxonomy): Eukaryota > Metazoa > Arthropoda > Malacostraca > Isopoda > Armadillidiidae > Armadillidium > Armadillidium nasatum. The sequence continues at coordinate 63,655 of SEYY01013374.1, forward strand.
CGACAGCGAACATGGTAGCAGATGCTTTGATTTTTGTGCGACACTTCGCTATAGCAATAAACAGCTGAACTATATAGACAAGCATAAATATATCTTAAAATCTAATTTAAGCACTCAATTAATTAATTTAAGCAATCATTTAATTTAATTAATATATAAATGTCATATGTAAGAATACAGGATAAAGTACTATATATACTTTCACTATTTTATCTAGTGGATATACTTTATATATTTTAAGTTTACCTTTATATTGGAGAAGTTCTCCTTCATAGGGGTTTGTAAAGTTGGTGTTTTTTTTTTTTTTTTTTTTTTTTTTTTTTGTATCGATATGGCACTCTGTTTAGCACCTAAACAAGCTGCCGGTTAAGAATAAGCACTTTTTCAAATCCTTTGTCGCGTTCAGACGTTTTTATAAAATGTAGTTGTTTTTGCTTGTTCATTAAAGGTCCTCAAAGTTCAGAAGTAAAAAGTATGAGGTTATATATTTTTTCCTTATTCACCTGTTTCTTACTATCCTTTTAATTGACTTCTACCTAAATATATACCTCTATAGCTTCTAAAATATATTAAAGTTATATATTAAGGAACTCCAATAAGCAACATTTCTTTTGCAAAATACATAGTAAGTTTTCTGTTATTATTTAATTGTATCACTAATTGGGACCCTTTTCTTTAGGTCTTACATAAGAACAAAGCATAATTCAGCTACCCCATAGTTTTTATACCGAGCCAAACGACGATTTTAAAAAGACTTTGGAACCAACGAAATTCCGAATAATTGAAAATAATTAATTTGCTTTGTTTAAAACAAATTAATGATTCAAAATGCTAAAATAATCATCCTTAATAATATGCAAATAAATCTACTTGAAAAAGAATATTTGCAAAAGGTATTTATTCAAAAAAAAAAAAGGCCTTCGCCTAACTTTTCTATATGTTCATTCAAGATTGCGGCACAGAAAACTAAAGATACAGAGTGTGTTCCGTGAAATCAAGCGTGACGTCACGCTTAAGCCAGCTGTAGCGGAAATATCTTGAAGAATATTGAATATTAGCGGGACACTCCGCTCTGGCAATTATCAACTGATGTATATAAATAAACGTAAATATATATTTTAAAATCTAATTTAATCAGTCATTTAATTAACTTAAGCAATCACTTAATTTAATTATTATCATTAAGGCTGTTGACATATTATTTGGCATGATGGCTGAAATATAAATATTAATGATACTACTACATACAACAGGATACACAGACACAGCTACTCTTACCTAGGCATTTATTTACATGTACGAAACATAGTACAACACACGATATAGAATGAGACTACAAAAATATTATCACATGGATAGCCTACACTCTTTACTGAATGGTAACAAAAACAAATATTCATACATTATTAATAGTACAAATACTTAAGATTAACCCTAACACTCCCTCTTAATCTAAAATATACCTCTAATGTTTTCAAATTTTAGCAACCTGCCTTTTGATACTGGTTTAGTACATATCAGACTTTATATACTTTAAATCTACAATTCCATTTTGAATTTCATTCCTAATAAAATGATATCTAATATCTAAATGCTTAGAACTTTCATTTTTAGCAAATGAAATAGTACCTTAAATTAAACAAACAAATTAACAATTTTTCAGTAAAGCAAAATTTCCTTTGGTACAACTTATCATCTGTCAACTATTTTAAATAACTATATTTAAGTTTATTAATACTAGGATCATTTGGAATTACACAATAATTACAACTACTCTTAAATTTACTTGAAAGTTTTTCAATATATTTTGATTACTTCATGCTAATACAGTTACACTCAAATTCAAATTCAATACCTAAAAGCATATATATATATTATATATATATTATATATATATATATATATATATATATATATATATATATATATATATATATATATATATATATATATATATATATATATATATATATAAATTCTTTTGCATGTTATGACCTTCGACATTATTATTAATTTAACTTTTGACAACAGTTAGAATTCATCATATTTGGCAACCATGGCTTTGCTCATATTATTTTGTCCATCCCATAGTAGGGATGCTGATATTTTAATATCGATATATCGATTATCGATAATTTTTTAAAATATCAAATTGCCCTCGATACTATCGGTTAAAAAATATCGATATATCGAATTTAGAAAATATCGTTTTAATTATATATATATATATATATATATATATATATATATATATATATATATATATATATATATATATATATATATATATATATATATATATATATATATATATATATATATATATATATATATATATATATATATATATATATATATATATATATATATATATATATATATATATATATATATATATTATATTATTATTATTATTATTATTATTATTATTATTATTATATATATATATATATATATATATATATATATATATATATATATATATATATATATATATATATATATATATATATATATATATATATATATATATATATATATATAAACCTTTAGTAGTCAAAGCTCATAGGCCTTACCAAATTATTATTATTATTATTATTATTATTATTAATATTATTTATTATTATATTATTATTTATTATTATTATTATTATTATTATTATTATTATATTATTATATTATTATTATTTATTTATTATTATTATTATTATTATTATTATTATTATTATTATTATTATTATTATTATTATTATATATTATTATTATATATATATATATATATATATATATATATATATATATATATATATATATATATATATATATATATATATATATATATATATATATATATATATATATATAATATATATGCCGCGATTACTATAAGTAAAGCCTAAGATGTATTAATCAGTTAATATCTCAATAACCGTAGCAAATACCGAGAAGTAACTAGGAGGCAAAAATGGTGGCCCATGATTGGTTTTACCCTATAATGACTTTTTCATTTCGAAAATGAACTTCAATATATCGTAAATTGTACTTAAACGTTTTTCAAAGTTTGAAAAAAAATTTGCTCATAAATTCGAAAAGTTGAATTTTTTTTCTCATTTTCTAGGAGGTAGACGATCAAAAATAAGTTCTATTGTCTTACCTCCATGAAAGTGCTAAAAAATAAATATTAGCAAAAATTTGAGAAAATTTCTCAATTCCTACGGAAGTCGACCCTCTCTAGTGATACTTAAGCGCCTGTAAAAATTAGTTCAAAAAGATAATTTCGGTTTCAGTTGAGTATGGGTCGAGTCTCTTATGTTTTAATAGGTGAACGCCTGTGAAACCATTTTAACTTCTGAAATATTCCGATCAAAGTTTGTGTAAGTTTTTAAATTCTTATTCCTTTCTTATCAATAAATAGATCGGCTTGATATTCTAAAACATAAGGATTTGGGACCCCTGATTCCAAATTTGCAATTCAGATTCTTCTACATATTGCCGTTTTTGAGTTAAAGGCCGACATACATACCAAGGTGGTTTGTCGTACTTTCTGAGAATATGAAAGAAAATTGTAAACTTTGGGGGCCTATATCTCCTTAACCGTAGCAGATAGAGGGACTATCCTGGAAGGGTTTAAAGTTCTAAATGACACGTACATTTCAGATATTAAATATTTTTGCTTTATCTCTTGTAATTTAGAAATTGCAAGATAACACAGAATTTGATTTCGACAAAATTTTTAAAATTTTTTTTGGAGGGGCCAAATCTACTGAATGGAGGCTGCTTGTAGGATCTAATGATGTTCATATTCTGTCTCAGCATTACGAAATCTATTTACATAGGTGATTTAAG
>SEYY01013374.1:72500-94552 GCA_009176605.1 Armadillidium nasatum
TGAAGCTTTGGCTTTGTTAAAATTATAGCTTTGGTGCATCCCTAGGTATTAATGTATATTTTGTGATCTTGTTAGGTTAATTTATTGAAAAGGCTACCAATATTAACACTTTAAATAACATTTACTTTGAAAGAACTCTAAAATCTAACCTTTGAACTAAAACCCTTCACTTTAAAAAAATAAAATAATAACCAAGAATTAAAAACACCATTTACAGTAGGGTAAAATAAACCCAAATGATAAGAATTTTCTTGTTACTGTTTTTTTTTTTTTTTTTTTTTTTTTTTTTTTTTTTTTTTTAATTTTTTTTTTACTTTAGTGATATATTCTAATATTTCCATACGTATTGATAATTATCTAGCCTATATCAATATTGATATTTATTGATTTTATATTATTTTCGCAATGATAAATTATATTTACCATACCTTAAATATATCAATAATTTTAAAATTATTTTTATTAGGATTTTAAATATCAAAGATTGATAAGAATGAATAGAGCTGACAATGGTCCTGGGTATGTTGGAATTAGGTTTTGTCAAGAGTGCAATAATATGTTATACCCAAAAGAAGACAAGGTAAATATTACAAATCACGTTTTGTCATATAATTCATTGTATAAATTTCTTTAAGGTAAATATAACAAATCACATTTTATAAATTTCTTGTAATATTTGGATTTGATCTTCCATAGGCTATATCCATTTTTATTATTTGCAAGATAATAGTGTAAGTAAAAAGTCTTCAGTTATGATTTACATGTTTATTAGTTTAGATTCACTGAAGTACTTGGGTTGTTATTGAATGCAGTGTAAAGTTCGTTTAGTTGCTATAAATACATACAAGGTGTGATAAAAACTACTGTGAATATTATTATTACAAACAAAGTAATAAGTACCTCAAATTTGAATTAATTTCCTTCAAAGTACTCATTTTGACTTGCGGTGCACTTATCCCAATGTCTATTTCATGATTGGAAGCATTTCTGGGCACCTTCTTTCAGAAGGACCTTCAGCTGCTCTGTTGCGGCCCTCTGAATGTTGGGAATGGTGTCAAAATGTTTTCCTTTTAGCATGGTTTTTATTTTGGGGAAGAGCCAAAAGTCATAGTGCTAAATCCGGAGAGTAAGGCGGATATGGACAGACAGGAACCTTTTTTTTTTTTTGGCCATAACTCATGGATCAGAAGCGAGCTGTGGCACAGAGCATTGTCATGATGGAGAACCCATTTGCCCATTTTTCTGGTCTTTCTTTTTACATTGTTTCGCAGACATTCCAGTATTCCCTTGTAATATTCTAAGTTTACAATTTCTTCCCTTGGAATGAACTCTGATTTCACTATGCCCTCACTATAAAAAAAAAATAAACAATGTGCATGACTTTGACTGACGTGCCTTCTTAGGGCTAGGAGAGGCATTCTTTTTTCACTTTGAACTCTGAATTTTTGTCTCAGGGTCATAGCCATATACCCAACTTTCATCTCGCATAATAATTTTGGCCATGAAGTTGGCATCTGCATCAAGACGATCCTTCAATTCCACGCAAACTGACACACGATTTTCTTTCTGTTCATTAGTCAAAAGTCTGGGAACAAATTTCGCACTCACTCGTCTCATTTGCAAATTCTGTTAAAATGCTTTGCACGACCCATATGATATGTTCAGTTCTTCGGTAAGCTCGCAAATAATCAATTGCTTTAATAGTCAATTAACTAAACCGCTATGTTCAGTCTTACATTCACTCTACTGGTAAAGTCTGTAACACACTTCCTTTATCTATTTTTCCAATTTCCTATGACTTATACACCTTCAAACGCCGTGTATCAGGTCATGTCGGCCTTTAATTTGACCATTTTCCCGACATTCCCCCTAACTGGTGGAATTTTAGTAGACCTCTGGCCTTTGCCCGCCAGAAGTGAAATAAAATTATATATATATATATATATATATATATATATATATATATATATATATATATATATATATATATATATATATATATATATATATATATATATATATATATATATATATATATATATATATATATATATATATATATATATATATATTCTCTTTTGAATATAGGAAAACAAGATTTTATTATATGCATGCCGAAACTGTGATTTTAAAGAGCCTGCAAGAAACAATTGTATATATGTTAATAAATTGATGCATGAAATTGATGAATTGCGACACATAAATCCGGAAGTTATTCAGGTAAGATTTTGTTGATGTAAACATTTTCTTTATCATATTAATTATTCAGTTTTTGAGATTTGAATGCAGTTTATCAATTTGTTTAATATTTTAAAATTTAAACTGTACTTTTCTAGTGAAATTAAATCTAGTAGGCCTATTCTAGTTTATACACAAACACATGTTACTTTGGTTTGTTGGATAAGATTCTATTATGCAATATGATGTTGAAATATCCCTGGATGAACTAACTGTTAGTGTCAAAGTGTGAAGTAGAAAAAATATGAAAGTTCAGTTATTAGAAATTGTAAAGTTCTTTCTTGTCCAAATGTAGAAAAGAAATATGGTGATAAGGTCCTTCTTTTGACTACAAATATTTTTCAAGAAGGGAGTTTACAAAACTCGCACTTTAATTAAATAGTTTTTTTATCAGGCACTTTGTTCTTATTTCTTACCTCTAAATAAAGAAAAACCCTGAAAGTATAATATGGATACTCGCACAACATCTCTTCAAGGGAGAAAAGATATATATATATATATATATATATATATATATATATATATATATATATATATATATATATATATATATATATATATATATATATATATATATATATATATATATATATATATATATATATATATATATATATAAAAATATATATAAATATATATATATAAATTACTTAGTTATTAATTTTTTTAAAAAATTTCAGTATTAGGTCTTGGGTTGCAGATATAACGCTGGCTTAAAGCATACTAGTATTTATTGAAATTGTTTTGCAAAATTTAGAATGTAGATTCAGAGCTATTGCATGCTTAAACTTTTGTTTTTATATTGTTGCATTTTAATTTTATCCAAATAATTAACCTTCAAGTAAAGGACCTTTAGACCGATTCTTTGAGCATTTGAAATGTCAGACTCAAACTTAATATTTTTTCCTTTTATATGTAATTATATTATCCTTTGTAATAATGATATTACAGTACTCCTCACCCATATCTTAATCATTGTATTAGGTGTTGAGTTGGATATTGTAGTTAATATAAAAAATGTTTGTGTGACAATGTAAAATATTTTTTAACAATAACAATCCTATCATTGTAAAAACCCTAAAATACTAACAGTAATCAGTACATTTTTATTTTGTATTTAGGAATGCCAAAATTTTGTAGATACCTAAGCAAGCGATCTTACAGAAATGAAGTTTAGTTTGAAAAAAAAAAATTAATTTTTTTTTTTAATTCAACGTTACAGAAGCTGAATGTTCTCTAATATTTTTATGAATTGCTACTGTTCCAGAAAACATTTAAATAATTTTAATTGGAACGAAATGTAATCGTAAAAATTGTCTAAAAATTTATATTTTATAAATTTTAAAATGTAATTTCAGGATCCGACACTTCCCAGATCCAACGAACACACATGTCCGTCTTGTGCTTCTAGAGAGAGCGTGTTCTTTCAAGCACAAACACGTCGTGCTGAAGATGAAATGAGATTATATTACGTTTGTTGTAATTCCGACTGCACTCATAGATGGACTGAATAGTTTTATTATTTTAATTATTTTTATTATGTAGATTTTTAGATAAAATAAAAGGTTTCTATAAACTCGCAATCTATTAACATTTTATTTTACACCATTCCTTAAATACTTATTTACAATAAATAAATAATATACACAAAACTTTACTTAACAAAGTGAAAGATAGACACAAAAGATTTTACATTTACAGCATTGTATTATCACAAATCATAGTAAAGGACATATATATATAAAATGGAATGTTTAAACAGTAGTTTCCATATACCCTAGTGATGCTCTTTCATGAGTATAATACACATACACAAACGAAGTATGAATCACTAAAATACATTATTATATTTCTTCAGATGTTATCGAAATATCACTACCTACCTCACAGGAACTGAAAAAATGACTATAAAAATATACATTGTTTAAATATTCATATTCGCTTTTAGAGATGCTGAGAATAAAATCAAAGGTTTGATACAACATATACTTGTTCACCGACTTAAAACATTATAACGTACAGTAAAGACGAAAATTCTTTTAATTAAAAATGAAAAATTTATTGATCTTTCTTCATTCTTGGGTTGGTCATGCGATAAATAATCGAGTCTCGCCCAGGATCCATGAAAGCCATTGAAACTGACACAGCAATTATGGCCACTATCAAGATGATAGAAAGTATCAACACAATGTTGAATATAACTGGAAAATCTTCACCATATTCCGCTGCCAAATTATAAGATGTCTGCAAAGGTTAAGTTATTAATTACATAATGCTATTCTCATTCATTCTGTACTGTTAACGTAGAAATTTAACCTATTCTACTATTAAAAACATTAAATCCTATTCAATTATATATATATATATATATATATATATATATATATATATATATATATATATATATATATATATATATATATATATATATATATATATATATATATATATATATATATATATATATATAAAAACAAAACCCTTCTAGCAAATAAGCGGATTCATTTTTATTTTTATTTTGAGGCAAGTTGGAAAACAAGAGTGAATGGAAAGGAGAGGAATAAAAGGACGCTCACGTCCATTTCAAGCAAAAATAATTTGAAAGTCAGACTGAAAATTGACTTATCGAAAATTAATAACCATATACTGACCAAAAATGTATACTAACGATTGCAAAATAAAAAGTGATAAACAACATATTTGTGAGCTAATAATATTTAAAGTTAACGTATCGTTTTTAAAATGAAAAAAAAGTCACTAAAGATAAACATCAATATGAAAGCTATAGTTTAGATTAAAAGGATGAAGCTACACATACTTTTGAAGTAGATTTGCCTTTTACTAATAAAAAAATTTCAAGTCTAAATGGATCAATAGTTTGAACCCTGAAATTCGGTCGATACTCTGATGGTAATCACCCAGATTTAATTCAAGGGATGTAAAAATATGTAAAGGCAATCTTCACCAAGTTATCTTATTGATAATTCTTTAAAAAAATATTTATAACCTTCCTTGGTTCACTTGAAGATCACTTACGATAAAATTTTATAATGAATTCACTCGCTTTAAAAACTAATTATTATTTTTCGATCATTTATCATCAGTCTATCATATGTAGCTTCAAAAAAAAAAAAAAAAAAAAAAAATATATATATATATATATATATATATATATATATATATATATATATATATATATATATATATATATATATATATATATATATATATATATATGGGATGGAGCGATACCAAAATTTTTACCGATACCGATATATATATATATATATATACACGATCCAAGTAAGGCTCTAGGGGCCTGTCAGTGGGGCCAGCACTCGTCTCTATCTAAATCTGTGGTAAATAATTCCATCTGCCACCAACTGTTCCACCGTAGGCAGCTGATGTCCCCTCAGTGAATCCCCAACTGACTACATCCATCTCTCCTTTGTCTCCCTATCAGTCTTCTTCCTCTTGGCGTCCACTCTCACCTCCCTCTAGCCTCTCTCCCCTCCTGCATCCTCCACTCGTGTCCCAACCATCTCAGTCTTGCTGCATCTATCTTATGATTAATTGGTTCAACCCCTATACTTTATCTAATTCTTTCGCTTCTTATCCTCTCCTTCCTGGTTCTTCCCACCATCAAACGCAGCACCCTCATCTCTGATGCTTGAATTTTGCTTTCTTCTCTTGTTGTCGTACTCCACGTCTCCGTTCCATATTACAAAATTGAGGTCAGAGTACTTTCAAAAATTACTTTCTTTACTCCTATATTCATTCTTTTGTCGGCCAAGATTGGGTACAGCGCTCACACCACTCTTCCGTATTTTTCCATCCCGTTGGTGATTTCCAGCATATTACCTCATTCCCTTGTGAATTCTTTCCCCTCCCCAAATACTAACATCTCTCTACCACAATCACCTCCTCGCCATGCACCTTCAGCACAAGCTCCTCTCCCTCCTCCTCCCTTCTAATTATTAACAGTTCTGCTTTTCAACGTTCACGATCAATTCCACCTCTTTTAGCTTTTCAGCAAAACTTCTTTATCACCTCTCCTAACTTCTCTCTATCTTGGCTCCACACATATATATATATATATATATATATATATATATATATATATATATATATATATATATATATATATATATATATATATATATATATATATATATATATATATATATATATATATATATCATCCTCTGGTGGGTAAAGACCAGAAACCTACTAATTTCCACCAGAGTTGGGAATTGTAAAATACAAAACCTAATCGTTAAACGACGACACGACCCAGATACACGGCGCTTGAAAGTGTCCAAGTCAAAAGAAGTTGGGAAAACAGAAAAAGGGAGTGTGTTCCAGACTTTACCAGTTGAGTACATATAAGATTAGGCATAGCGGTTAAGTCTGGGATCAGACAGTTGAACAGGGAAAGGATAAGACTGTGTAGAAAATCGTGTTACACAAGCGTGTTCTCAATGGAGGAGAAAAGCAACGAAAGAGTTCAGAAGAGAAAGAGACTGGAGAGAATTAGTTAAGACGAAAAGCCAGACTCTACCTTGTCAAGGAGAGCTGTGTGAGTGGAACTACCCCAGATGTATGAGGCGTATTCCAAACAGGGGAGAACAACACCCCTATAAAGAGAAAGCAATTGGATTGGCATAAAAAAAATCATGAATGTGCAACAGAACACCCAACCTCTTAGAAGCTTTTTTAGAAAGAGATGTAATGTGATCCTTCCAAGAAAGACTACTAGAGATTATTAAGGACAGATGAAGGCTTGAGTTGCGTGTTTTAGAAGATGTTATAGTTTTGTAGAAGATAGTCTCGAGTAGAGATATGGAGAAACTGAGTTTTTGAGGCATTGAAAAAGACTATGTTTTCTCTTCCTCAATTTGAAGTGCGAGAAAATCAGAGGTCAGATATTACAAGGCCACCATTCTAGTGTCAATTAACTTTCTGGGAGGGGGCTTTTCAAACTGAAAGAAGTAATGATGGGTGGAGATCATCAGCATAGGATCGGATAGGTAATGAAGTAATAGAGGACAATTATTAATTAAAAGTTTAAAAAGCTTTGGAGATAGGACAGAATAATGAGGAACACCACTATTAGCAGATTTAAAGGATGAATGGTGGTCGTCTACAACAGCAGCTATAGAACGACCAGAAAAAAAATCAAAGAGAAGGATAAATTCTGAAAGAGGAAAGTTTAGATCAAAGCTTTGTACCAGTCCCTATCGAAGGGATTCGAAATGTCCAGCGCGGTAGCAAAAGATTCACCGAAATATCGTAGAGCGGAAGACCAAGAGTCAGAGAGAATAGAAAGAGATCACCAGTAGAGCGTTTCTTAAGGAAGTTATCCTAGCGATCAGAGATAAGGTTTGAAGAATTGAGATGCTTCTAATTGAGATTCAAAAACTTTAAAAAGAACGGAGGTTAAAGAATGTGACAGCAGTTGGAGGGTTGAGAGGGGTTCCCTTTCTTCGGCACAGGCTGAATGAGCTCACGTTTCCAGCAAGAAGGGAATGTTGAAACAAAAAGACAGAGACGAAGTAGTTTACCATATCAGGGTACAAGACCAGAATCACAAGTTTTGAGAACCTCATGAGGGATACCATCAGGACCATATACCTTCTTAGTGTTAAGCTCTGAGAGAGCAGAAAATTGTAGGCATAAATGAGATGGAAGAAGTTGAAGAAGGAGGAATAGCTCCGGAATAGTCTAAGGCTGAATTAGAGGCAAAAGTCTGAGTGAAGAGTTCAGCTTTAGAAGAAGGCAAAATGGCGTCGGAGGATATTAGAGGAGGGAAAGAGGAAGAAGCAAAATTAGAGTTACAATTTTTGCAAAATGCCAGAAAGGGCGTGAAGAAGAACCAGAATGATTATTGCATTTCAACGAAGAAAAGAGTTTTTGGTGTTGCAGAGGATAGATTTTGCACGATTCCGGGATGAAATATAATTGAATGAGTTTCTGGAGTTTGAAGACGACGGTAATCCCTGAAGGCATCATTCCTATGGAGAATGGTACGAAAACAAGCAGAGTTAAACCAAAGTTCGTTAGGTTTAGTAGAAGGGAAAGAATATGGAATGTACGCCTCCAAACAAGGGAGTATCAATTTAGTAGAAATGCTCTCTGCAAACTCCGAGGGTCCACTCCCACAGTTTTGAGTTTAACCAAAAAAATTTTTTTTTTCATAAAGGTAATGTACGAATAAGCGCTTGTAAATTTGGAACATGAGAAGGGAGTCGGGGGAAGGAGAAGTAAGAGCATAGACACTCCAATATGAGGCGAGGGTACACTAGAGACCCTCTGAGAAGGTGAAACGAGAAAAGGAACCAACCAAAGGGCAACGGAGTGAAACGGAATGGTCTTGACCATACTGTCACTCCCCGGTTTATGCCCAATGGAGGCACTTGCATTGCTTTGGACGGCGCAACATTCCCCCTACACACACACACATATATATATATATATATATATATATATATATATATATATATATATATATATATATATATATATATATATATATATATATATATATATATATATATATATATATATATATATATATATATTATATATAATAATAATAAATAAAAAAAAAAAAAAAAAAATTAAAAGGATTAAAATAAAAATAAAATATTTAAGAAAAAAAAAACAAATGGTAAGAAGTAAATGGCGTGAAAATAAATTCAAAAACAATTTTGTGCATTTGAAAAAATAAACTTCTAGTGGAAAGCAACATATCAATGTTCTGGAAACAAAATTATCGGGAAACGACGTTTCAAAATATTAGGTAATGGTAATAAAAAAATTACATAATATAATTAATTAATTAAGTAATTAAATAAATAAACAAATAAGAATAACAAGTTGATCTATGTTATAGAAAGAGTTAACTGTTCTAATTTGACCAAAATCGAAACTGTAGTTACAGAGATATAGAATATAAGCCAAAAAATTGTAATTAACGATTAATTAGTAATTAATTAATTGAAAATTTGGAAAATCAAGAAAAACAATGTTTCGTGGTATTCAAAATTTTACAGTCAAAGAAATTAAACATTCCAAAAAATGTAAGCCAAAGTGATGGAAAAAATCTAGCATCGGTCATTTTTAACCGATACCGATACCTGAAAGCTCGATACCGATACTTACCGATACCGATACTTCACTCCATCCCTAATATATATATATATATATATATATATATATATATATATATATATATATATATATATATATATATATATATATATATATATATATATATATATATATATATATATATATATATATATATATATATATATATATATATATATATATATATATATATATATATATATATATATATATATATATATATATATATATATATATATATATATATACTATATATATATATATATATATATATATATATATTATATATATATATATATATATATATATATATATATTATATATATATATATATATATATATATATATATATATATATATATACTACTTACTGAATCATTTTGGGGTGCTCCAATAACAACATCTCTCCTACGGCGAATGTGATTTTGAGAGGAAACTTGAGCATCAAAGATAATTACTCTGTCTTTGTATAAAGATCTGATAACATATACTGCTTGTTCCAAGGCATTCCTGATGAGATCTATTGCTTCTTTTACCTAGGAATTATAGTTTGACTATATATATATATATATATATATATATATATATATATATATATATATATATATATATATATATATATATATATATATATATATATATATATATATATATATATATATATATATATATATATATATATATATATAATAAATAGAGGCATTTTGACTTTAATACTTCCACATCAAAGCTCTCGATATAAAAACATTGAAAAAAAAAAGGTTATGATAAAAAAGGAAAAATACTGCACAAATAAAAGCACTTCTTACACCTTCTCCTTTCTCTTTCACTTCTTTTTAATTTCAAACTTTAAACTTCAATAGAATCTTTGAATGAAAGTTTCTTTGGGAGATTATCATTTTCAAGCATCTGTCTAAAAGGGACCGTTTTCAGATGCTAGTCTTCATTTGGCTTTTACCTTGTTTGAAGCTAAAAGTTTATACTTTATATTATATATATATATATATATATATATATATATATATATATATATATATATATATATATATATATATATATATATATATATATATATATATATATATATATATATATATATATATATATATACCTGAGGTGATGCAGCCCCATATGTCACAACTAGAGGTGCAAAAGATTCTACTTGTATAAATATTATATCCTGTCCATTATTTGATGCGCTACTGTTCTTTTTAATCTGTAATAATAATAATAATAATAATAATAATATTAAAAAAATAATTTCAATAACTAAATTATAGAGAAAAGGTTTAATTAGATGTATTTTTGTCACACTAAATATAAGCTATTCATTCTTGTAATTTTTCTCAAGAATTTTGTAGATGTAGATTGAAAAAATACAGAAGTAACTTTTAAAATTTTTTTGTGGATAGTCTAAACTTTTCCATGTCTAACACGGCTAATTGTTAAAATCACACGAATCTTAAGTTTTCTTAAAAAAATACAAATATTTACTTCTATGAAATTTTTAAAAGCTGATACTTATGCCCAACTTAATTCTCAATGATACAAGCAAAGCAAACAATAACTTACTATCTAGCAACAAACCTTAAAAATCTATCACAAGATCTAGAATACAAAAATGATGTGATGTTACCATTAAGTGAGCATACCTAATTGATTACATGATGTGACGTTATTGCTAGTCTAGCAGAGGGTAAAGGGAAGAATGTGGCACTATTTTTGTTCTGATTTTAAGGAAGATTTTCTCAGTAAGAGAAAGTCATTCTCAAAGCAATACCATTATTCCGATTCCTCTATGAGTTTATAAGTGATAAACCTGTTTAACTCTCTAGTAACTAATGTTAAAGCTAAGCAATGGTAGCCTTAAGGAGTTATTTATATACGCTTTTAACTGATTTAAAAAAAAAAAAATTAAAAGTTCGTATCTCATTGCACTATTCGAGAAGGAAATTTCTACGTACTTTCTACTGTGGAATCCAACTGAAGACCTCAAGTGTGTGTATGTATGTATATATGTATGTATGTATATATGTATGAATGTTTATAAGTAAGTATGGATGTAAGTGTGTGCTTGTCTGTGTGTATATATATATATATATATGGGTTAATCCATTTTTTCCGTACCAAAATAATGGAAGTTGGCCGCTCGATAATTTTTGAAAACTTTTATATTTTGCATGGCGTTAATGTTATCCCTGGGAAGTTCAAAACCACCATTCGTTTTTGTAGATTTACTCTGGTTGTAACAGGGTGAGCCAAAATGTTAGACCAGGTGGAGCCAAATTTTCACTTAATAGAGGCTAACATTTTAAGTAATATCTCCATATTGGTAATTCTTATACCAAATTTCATCGAAATTGATTTGTTAGGGATACTTTAAGGTACATTTGGCCTTTCCTGTTTTTTTTTGTGAAAATAATATTTCACCATGAAAATGAATCCGAAAAATTGTGTTAAAAATCGAAGAAATTTCCATTTTCATGGGTGTATTATTAAAAGAAGGAAATAATTTAACGATATAAAATTTTGTGTGATGATACATACTAAAGTATGGTTTAACTTAAATCTTATTTGAAGTTGGGTAAATATTTTTAAAACAATTTACAGGGTGTTCAAAAATCAATTTTTCTGAAAATTGGTAACTTTGAACCTTAATATCTCTGGTTTGGTAAGTGCTAAAAATCTGAAATTTTCACACATTATACTACTACCATAGATGTTCCTTGACCTGCAATATAAACTTTGGTACTTGCTTATTTTAAGAAATACAGCCATTCAAAAATGCTAAAAAAAAAAATTTTAAAGTTGTGTTATGATACCTATAATTATAGTTATTATAGTTCAAGACAATACATAGACAAATGAAATAGTGTGGCATCAAGGAGAAATGAAAAAGTTAAAAAAAAATTTAATTATAAGGTTAATATACATAAGAATGTACCATTATATCTACTTTAAATGACAAAATTAACTCAATAACTTTTAAAAAGTTGATATATATATATATATATATATATATATATATATATATATATATATATATATATATATATATATATATATATATATATATATATATATATATATATATATATAATAATATAAAAAATTAAAAAAAAAAAAAAAAAAAAAAAAAAAAAAAAAAAAAAAATAAAATTGAGCGGTGTGTATATATATATATATATATATATATATATATATATATATATATATATATATATATATATATATATATATATATATATATATATATATATATATATATATATATATATATATATATATATATATATATATATATATATTATATTACTTTGAGCTATAACTGTGATTGTTCAGAAGAAGAGAGATTTCTTCGGAAACTTTGTTTGAGATGTTGTAATTTCTGCCTTTTAATGACATTTTCATTTCAAGCCCAGAAAGTTTTCTTAAAATATTTTTCATTGGGATCCATACCCGATCGCAAGCTGACATCTTGAATGAAGTTCTGGGTCCGGAAGGATGATAAAAATGTATGTAAACATCATCGTTCTCCACACTTATTTCTTCTACCTTTCCAATCCACCATTGGTCATCATATACGCAACCTACTGTGTCATTTTATCTCTAAACTTAATGAAACAATTTTGCTGACAGTGGTCTTCGTAAACGTCGGTTTTTGAGGTTGGATAGCACCTAATTATGTTCTCTGAAAGTGGAAAGTATTTGTGAAAGTTTCTTGTTCCCTTAATTCTCAAACAATTTTCATATCTCGTTTTAAGTCTTTCAATGTGTTCATTAATTTCTTCTTCTTTTACGAGAAAATAAGTTATTCCTCTTAATTTCTCTTTGCCGAATGAATATATTTGGTCAATATTAAGAATTTGGTGTGTTGTTGTTCTTTGTAAGCTGACTTTGCTTAATTCGCGCTTTGTTGTTCCTCCAACCCCATCACAGGCATTTTTCCCGTGGCAAGATGCAAAGAAATGCCATTCAGCTTTTAATGCGAAATCTTTTTGGTGATGGCAAATGTTAACAAAATATATATATATATATATATATATATATATATATATATATATATATATATATATATATATATATATATATATATATATATATATATATATATATATATATATATATATATATATATATATATATATATATATATATATATAATATATATATATATATATATATATATATATATATATATATATATATATATATATATATATATATATATATATATATATATATTTTAAAAGTTATTGAGTTAATTTTGTCATTTAAAGTAGATATAATGGTACATTCTTATGTATATTAACCTTATAATTAAATTTTTTTTTAACTTTGTTTTCATTTCTCCTTGATGCCACACTATTTCATTTGTCTATGTATTGTCTTGAACTATAATAACTATAATTATAGGTATCATAACACAACTTTAAAATTTTTTTTTTTAGCATTTTTGAATGGCTGTATTTCTTAAAATAAGCAAGTACCAAAGTTTATATTGCAGGTCAAGGAACATCTATGGTAGTAGTATAATGTGTGAAAATTTCAGATTTTTAGCACTTACCCAACCAGAGATATTAAGGTTCAAAGTTACCAATTTTCAGAAAAATTGATTTTTGAACACCCTGTAAATTGTTTTAAAAATATTTACCCAACTTCAAATAAGATTTAAGTTAAACCATACTTTAGTATGTATCATCACACAAAATTTTATTTCATTAAATTATTTCCTTCTTTTAATAATACACCCATGAAAATGGAAATTTCTTCGATTTTTAACACAATTTTTCGGATTCATTTTCATGGTGAAATATTATTTTCACAAAAAAAAACAGGAAAGGCCAAATGTACCTTAAAGTATCCCTAACAAATCAATCTCTATGAAATTTGGTATAAGAATTACCAATATGGAGATATTACTTAAAATGTTAGCCTCTATTAAGTGAAAATTTGGCTCCACCTGGTCTAACATTTTGGCTCACCCTGTTACAACCAGAGTAAATCTACAAAAACGAATGGTGGTTTTGAACTTCCCAGGGATAACATTAACGCCATGCAAAATATAAAAGTTTTCTAAAATTATCGAGCGGCCATCATCGGTACGGAAAAATGGATTGACCCATATATATATATATATATATATATATATATATATATATATATATATATATATATATATATATATATATATATATATATATATATATATATATATATATATATATATATATATATATATATATATATATATATATATATATATATATATATATATATATATATATATATATATATATATATATATATATATATATAGTATATATATATATATATATATATATATATATATATATATATATATATATATATATATATATATATATATATATATATATATATATATATATATATATATATATATATATATATATATTATATATATATATATATGTGTGTGTGTATATATATATATATATATATATATATATATATATATATATATATATATATATATATATATATATATATATATATATATATATATATATATATATATATATATATATATATATATATATATATATATATATATATATGTGTATATTATATATGTGATATATATATATATATAGTGTATATATATATGTGTATATATATATATATATATATATATATATATATATATATATATATATATATATATATATATAATATATAATATATATATATATATATATATATATATATCCTTAACAGGAAGATTTGAAACATCTCAGTTCTAATCTTATCTCTGATCGTCAGTATGGGTTTTGTAAAGAAAGCTCTACTGATGATTTTCTTTCCCTTCTCTTTGATTCTTGGTCCACATTTCTTCGGCATTTAGGTGATTTTTTTGCAAGGAGGGTTGCCTTGGAACAATTAACCTCTGAACTTTCTCGTAATTTATACTGGGGAAGAGAAAACATGTAGTTTTCAATGCCTCAAAAACTCAGTTCCTCAATCTTTCTACTCGACACAACCGTCCACACATGTATATCTTCGAAAACACGCAACTAAAAGTTCATCTTTCCTTAATATTCTAGGCGTTTCCATTTCTCGTCATCTTTCTTGGAAAGATCACATTATCTCCCTTTCTAATGAAGCTTCTAAGATGTGTTCAGAGGGGCCTTCAGAATTTCTTCACGTCATCCCATTTGCTTTCTTTTTATGGACGTGTTGTTCGCTCCAGTATGGAGTTGCCTTACACATCTGGCGTGGTTCCACACATACAGCTCTTCTTGAAAAGGTAAAAACTAGGGCTTTCCGTTTTATCAACTCTTTCGCTCTCACTAACTATCCAGTTTATTTCTGCCATTCGAATCGTTGCGTCACTCTCTCTACTATCGCTCTATTACAAAGGACACTGTCTTCTGAACTCTTCCTTCGCATACCTCCCCTCCTTTGAAAAGTTCTTGTGCAACACCCCTTTCTCTGTCCAACTATATTCAATATTAAATATATTCTCCTGATAAAGTCTGTAACACACTCACTCGCTTTATCTATTTTCCCAACTTCCTTTCACTTACATACCTTCAAACCCCGTGTGCCGTGACATTTCGGCTTTTAACTTGACTAGGATTCTGATATTTCCCCAGCTCTATTGGAAATTAGCAGGCCTCTGGACTTTGCCCATCAGAGAATATATATATATATATATATATATATATATATATATATTATATATATATATATATATATATATATATATATATATATATATATATATATATATATATTTCATCTTTAATATACTACATTTGGCAATTTCTTTTCTGAAGTTTCTCTTATATATGAACTTACCAAATTGTTTACATATACTTACTTAAAGATAAAACAAGCTTTCAAAGTAAAAATATTTAAACTTACAAAATCAGTGATTAAGGGAAATGTGGATATTTCTTGAAGGAATAAATAGTCCACTGCATTATGTCGATTCAGGTGATAATCTTAAAAAAAAAACCTTTCGGCCCCAAGTTGTCAAAAGCTTCAATTTTGTTCACTCTGAAAATATTTGATATTAACAGATTTTTCTACAAATATTTGTCCATAACAGAAACTGGAGAGATTAAATATAGGATAGTGTAAAACTAATTTACATAGACTGAAATAAACCTATATGGAGATATAGAAGAACCAAAAAAAAAAATTTAATGTGGCTGAAGATTACAGATTAGGTTTATTTGATCCTACACAATGTCCACACATAGTTTAAAGTAACTGATTCATTAGTCCCCATTATATATATATATATATATATTAATATATATATATATATATATATATATATATATATATATATATATATATATATATATATATATATATATATTGATGTAGTGTTCTATAGTTCCTTATTTTACAGAAAGAAGTTATTGAGCTTTTGTTGTATTGTTAAAAATATAAATTTAAAATTAATAACTTAAAATACAATTTCAATAAAGAAAAGAAGGCAAGTGAATAAATAAAGCCTTAGTTGTATTGAAGACCAAAATAATCATTAAGAACGTGTATTTCCTCGGAAAGGAGTTTACCAAATCTCCATAAACAATAAAAATAAAGAAGTCTGGTGGTCTGAAGACAAGGAATCACTTTTGACACCTGTGGAGAAAACATCAAAAGCCACAGAACCACCATCAAAACCAGACTTAGAATATATATTTCCCTTATTCAAGGTAAATATCTATGTGGAAAATTTTTTATGATGATAAAACCTCAAAAATATGAAATGATAAACGATAGTATATATTTGTGTATACAAGGTTATAGTTATTATATTTTTAATAGGGAATCGGTTACGAATTGGTCAAGAATCGGTGGTGTGAATTGGTTAAGAACTGATTAAGAATTAAATTGGAGAAGCAATTAGTTGAAGAACCAACCATAATTGGTTGAAGAAATTGATTGAAGAAAGAATTAGAAACAACTTTGTATTAAGCTTATTTGTACAAATTATTTAAGATCATATATTCATCCCATCATCCCATCATTCATACTACTAACACATTAATCATGGAGGGATGTAAGGTATGTTTTGATTTTCATTTTGTTTATTCATATATTCATAATCATCTCTAATAATTGTATTTATAGAAAAAAATATTATTTATTGGTATTATTATTGTTTGATTATTATTATTATTATTATTTTCATTTTCATTATTATTCTTTAATTATTATTTATATTATTATTTTTATTATGAGTATCACTATCTTAAATCTTATAATTAAAATTATGTAATATTGAATGTGTGAAAGATAAATATCATAAAAACATTAGACTTTCATATAAATAAGATTTTCTTGATTTGTTTTGTGTTCTGATTTTTCCCACATTTATGCTACATAGCTTGCAACCGCGCTTACTGGTTTATTTAATTGTGAGTATTTTTCTTTGTTAATAATATTCTGTTTTTTTTGTTTTTCTGTGTGTTGTTTTTCTGTTCGACAGGTTTGATTCAGGAAAGTAGAAAGGATTGGAGACGTGGATTGGAGAGGTAGTGTCTGAAAGAATTAGCTTTTGACAACTTGGGGAGAAGGTTTTTGATTATCCCCAGTGTAGCAGAAGTTTTCTTTTAAACAGAAGAAGTTGGTGAGTTTTTAAATTCTCTATTTTTCTTACCTTTAATCTTTTACTTTTTTACAGACCAGAAATCTACCACCCTCTTCATTGGTAGCAGAGCGTAGTTTACTACGTCTCTGATGGTCGCTTTTCTGTTCACTTGTTGAACACTTTCGCTTTCGGTTGCAAGCACATTGTTTCAATTTTACTTTCTGTAAGTGGTCCTTTTGGACCAAGAATATCATCATATATTGCCAATTATGGACAAAATGAATGAATATTATGAAGAGAATGAGGGAAAAGAAAACCCTATAAATAACCAGAACAATGTTGTTTCTGAGACAGCTTCACAAACTAATCCTTCACAAGAGGAATCTCAGGATCTAAAGATAGATTCTAAAATGTTACAAGCCATCTTAACACAGAATAATGAAATGATGAGATCAATGTCCACTCTTATTCAAACACTGTCAATATCAAAAACTACCAAAGTAATACCCCCAGGTAAATATCAACAAAATGGAGGAGAGACATTATATCAGTTTCTAGAAAGATTTGAAAACTATTGTACAAAGACATTCCCTGGATCTTCAGAGGGAATGTTGCCTCTTTTGGGATCATATTTAGAAGGACCTGTATTAAAGGTTTACCAGACAGTGGTAAAAGGAACATATGATTATGAGGAGGCGAAAAGTAAACTGCTTCAGTGGTATCGTGAAGAAGTAGTTAAAGACAAGAAAAGAGAAGTTGAAAAGTTTATGGAAGCTACCATGGAAAAGAATGAGACAGCATCAGTTTATGCTCTAAGACTTGAAGGATTGGCCAGAAGAGCATTTCCAGGAGTGGATGTACAGACTATGCCACTAGTACGAAAAAGGTTTTTAGATAGTCTGCCTCATCAAATTAAGCAACAGGTAGAATCCACATTGACAACAGTGGAAACTACTTTTGGAATGCAGGTTTCTTGGGATCGACTGGTTGCAATTGTTGACGCTAACATACAAGGTAGTTTTCAAAAAGAAAATAATAATGAAAAGTCCCCAGAGGTTATTGATTTGACCTCTAGTACACCAATAAATAGAGTAACAACTGCCGGTTCAGGAAATTGTTGTTGTGGCAATTCAATTTATTATCATGCTATTGCTCCAGGAGAAGCAGGTCCCATGGGACCAAGAGGAAATAATGGTCAGAACATAAGAAACTCAAATAAGGGGGCAATACCAAAAACTCAAAACCAAAAATTTCCTAGACGAGAATGGACCCCAAGTTCCTATGGTAAGAAAAATGAGAAGCCAGAGGAAGGTCAAATGATTATATGTGGATTTTGTAAGAAAGAGAGGACATTCAATGGAGAAATGTCGAGCTAGACCTTTTTGCCAATTTTGTGGCAAAAGGGGACATGTGTTTGATGACTGTTTTATAGCCAACAACCAGTGTTTATTTTGTAAGCAAAAAGGGCATTTGGTTCAAAACTGTCCTACTAAAAACAATTTTCGTCTAAACTGTCCTCTTTGTAAAGGTGAACATCTAGGCAAGGACTGTACCACATTGAAGGAAAACTAGATTGCTCTGATGTGGAAGACCTCACATCAGAGCCTGATAATATGCGAAATAATGAAGTCACATATGACTTTACCAATCTTGGAAGGTCTCAAGAGAATAAATTTACTATTGCTACCACTGAATTAGAAATACCAGAAGTAGTTAATTTGGAAGATGGTGAGGAGAATGAAGAATTGATAAAGAATGATAATGGTCAAGATATCATAAGATTGGGTGTGACAAAAGACACCATAGATGCTTTAATCATACAAGTGGGTATTAAAGATTATTTACCAGCACCAAACTGTAACTTCACAGCTTTTGTAGATACTGGTGCTAGTGTTAGTTTGCTGTCATACAGCTGTTACCAAAAATTAAATCCTCAAAAATATACATTGGAAGCAACTCCATATAGAAGAGTATCCGGAATTGGACAGGTGACCTTTCCAGTTATGGGAGGAGTCACTCTTGTTTTAGAATTATCCTCCTCCTATGCATTACAGCCACATAGACTTATAGTAATTCCAGATGGAATTATAGAGTATGATATAATAATTGGTCATGATATCTTACGAAAAGAGCATTTACTACCAGATCCTCATGAAGGTGAATTAGTATGTCGAAAAGGGAATAAGGTAATGACTGTATCTACAGACATTAGAAAAATTAGCCTTCCCACATACTATTGTACATTATTTGAGAATGTTGTGCTACCCCCTAACAACAGCACAGCTCTAGAAGTAAGTATCAAATCATTAATGGAACAACCAGGGAAATTGGTTGTATTGGAGGGTGATGAAAAGGACAAAGTTGAAGTTATTCCATCTATATTAAATGTTATTGGAAACAGGGCTGTGATAATTGTTAATAATAGGTCAGATAATGTTCGAAAACTAAAAAAGGGTCAGCAGTTAGGTAGAATACACATCATTAATGATGAAGAATCAATAATCAATATGGTTGAACTGTCCAACCAAGAAGTGAGTGAAAAGAAAGAGTGGACCTTAGAGACATTACATGAAGCTTTTCACTTAAGTGAATCTGATATAACAGCCCAAGAGAGAAATCAAGTCTTGACATTATTGTCGAACTATCACTCAGTTTTGAGTTTGAATGATTCAGATGTCGGATGTACTTCTATAATAAAACATAAGATTGAGACAACTACAGAGGACCCTGTGCAGGTTCCTGTTCGAAGGTTTCAAGGTCCAGTATTAAAAGAAATTGAAGAAAGTTGTAAACGATTGGAAGAAGATGGAATTATCAGGAGGAGTAAATCTCCTTATTCTGCACCCGTGGTACCAATACGAAAACCAGATGGTACCATAAGACTTTGTATTGATTACCGTTCTTTAAATAAAATAACAAAGGGTGATAGTTTCCCCATACCGAACTTGATAGATATGCTATTTAGCCTTCAAGGGATGAAGTACTTCACGACCATTGATTTGGTCAGAGGCTATTATCAAGTGGAGATGGAGGAGTCCAGTATTGAAAAGACAGCATTCACAACACCTTTGTCACATTGGGAGTTTCTGCGCATGCCATTTGGCGTGAAAAATGGGCCAGCCACCTTTCAACGTGGAATGCGCATGGCTCTTTCTCATATACCATGGACAGAAGTAATGGTATACCTGGATGATGTGTTAATAATAAGTAAAACTTTCGAAAAACATTTAGAAATTTTGGAAAAGGTCTTAAAAGCATTTTTAGACACTGGATTTAAAATTAAACCAGCAAAAACCTTTCTGTTGAGAAAGCAAGTGCAATACTTGGGTCACCAGGTTTCAGAGGAGGGAATGATCCCTTTGCAGAAGAATTTAGAAGGTATTATGGACTTCCCAGCTCCCACAACTAGTTCGTAAAGTAAGACAATTTTAGGGATGGTAAATTTTTACCGACCGACATATCCCTAGGTGTTCCGAAATAGCAAAACCCCTTTTTGAACTCCTAAACCAGAAAAACATAAAATGGACATCACATTGTCAAGTGGCATTCGAAGAACTTAAGAAGGCATTGGTAGATCCCTTATTATTATCATATCCAGATAGATCAATGGACGCTTCACCACTGTTATTGCATGTAGATGCATCAAATATAGGGGCAGGAGCTTGCTTGTCCCAAAACCAACAGGGAGAGAATAAACCAATAGCTTATATATCTACCACTTTTTCACGAGCTTGAACAAAAATATAGCACAACAGAAAAGGAAGTGGCTGCCATAAGATGGGCTGTGAGGTCTTTGAAACCATTCCTTTATGGAATCAAGGTCCTCATACATACAGATCATCAGCCATTATTGTTCTTAAATAATATGACATTGGTAAATCAGCGAGTAGCCCGAACGTTAGAAGAAATTAATGATATTGACTATGAATTAGTATATATACCTGGCAAAGAGAATATAGTGGCAGATGCCCTTTCTCGTTCACCGGTACCTGTTAATAATAGCTCCGAAATCAAGGATTCAGTTTTGAATCAAATTCCTGTTGGTTGCGTAGAAGTGAAAATGCCAGGT
>SEYY01013375.1:0-7500 GCA_009176605.1 Armadillidium nasatum
GTATTATCAGAAAGAATTTTAAAATTAGAATCCGATGGAAATAAAATGAATATCGTTTATTAGTTTTTTTTCTCTTAAATAAATGAGATATTATTGTATTCACTGTAGAAAGATAACAAATACTGAAAATGTTCAAAAGGTTACAACTTCTAAAAGTAGCATGCTTAGAGGCATATGCTCAGAATGCGGAAGAATAAAAACTCAATTTACCTCTAATAACAAATGAAATGAAAAAAATATGAAAAATTTAAAATTAAAAAAAGAAAAAAAATTATATATAAAAATTTATATATAATAACTTTTTTTCTCTTTAAATAAATGACGTACATGGATATGAAAGTATATCTTACACCTAATCAGGTAAAGAAGTTAAAAAATGCAATAAATAAAAAATCTTCTATATCATTTAGAATTAATCCAAAGCAAAAAGGTAATATATCTCTTCTCTTAACTCAAACTCAAAAAGATAAATTTTTAAAGAATATACCATTTAATTTAAAATTAAGTAAATCACAAGTAATAGCTTTGGCAAAACACGGAGGATTTTTAATAACGCTTCCAACGTTATTAGCGGCTGCAACTGCAATCGGTTCTCTTGCTGGTGGAGCTAGTGCCATTGCAAAGACTGTTAATGAAAAGAAAGCAATAGATAAACAATTAGAAGAAACTAGAAGGCATAATATTCAAATGGAAAAAGGGAAAGGTCTTTTTTTAAAACCAGCCCCTCGTCGAAAAACTGGCGAGGGGATGTTTTTAAAACCATACAAAAGATGAATATTCCGATGAAAGCATTGAGTCAATATGATCTTATGAGTTATGTTAATGAACTTAAAATTCCAAACTTTAAAGGAATTTATATGAGAGATGCTCTTCCAAAAAAATCTAATAAAAAGGAATGTGGGATCTTAAATTTAGATTCAATTAAAGGTTCAGGAACTCATTGGACGTGTTGGTTTAAGAAATGTAATAATTTATGCTATTATTTCGATTCATTCGGTGTTGAACCTCCAAAAGAATTTGAAAATTATGTTCAATGCGATATTGTCTATTCAACATATCAAATACAGAAATTTAACGATGTGATTTGTGGTCATTTATGTCTAACAGTTCTTTATGCATTAACTGTATTAAATATAAATTTCCATTCTATTCTTTTTTTTCTCTATAATAAATGAGTGTTAACATCTTTGGAAGCGGACCTGAAAGCGTACAAGGTCTTCGAGGATTTCGAGGTCCGCCAGGACCACCAGGACCACAAGGATTGTTTGGAATTGGATTTAAATATTTAGATGAAGAAGGTAATTTTGATATTGAAGATAAAAGGCTAGCAAATGTAGCTTTTCCTCAAGAGAAAAACGATGTTACTACAAAAATTTATACTGATAATTTAGTAAAGGAAATAAGAAGTAAGGTTGATGAAACGTTAAGACGAACAGGAAATATGGATAAATCAATAACTGAATTACAATCTGAAGATGATCATATTAAAAAATTTGTTGAAGAAATGAAATCTCAACTCTTCGATATACATAACAATGTTTTGACTGAAAGAAGGTTTTGAGAGCGCTTTAGCAACGATTAATAAACAGAATTTCAACGTTAGATAAAATAGGAATAATAATTTACAAATATGTGCTTATGAAACAATCATTTTTCAAACTAATTCGAAACTAGAAGCTGGGAAGTTTCCATTCGTTTTAGGGATGAAAGGAGCGGCATCTAAGAAAACTGGTTATGTCATGCCTTATGATGGATTTATCGATACAATCATATTAACCTCGCAAGATATAGATCAGCACATATCCGTAAAACTACTAATTAATGGAAATGAGTATCCTTTACCTTTAGATAAATATGGTGATGAATTTTTCAATAAAATCAGAATTAATGATCTTCGTATTCATGAAGGAGATATTATTCAGATTCAAGCAAATGTTGACACTAATAATATAAAAATGCATGTTGTTCAAGTTTTCATAGGATATGACTTAGTTAATAAAAATATTATGTTAAGAGATGAACCTATTGAGGATGAAGAAGTTGAATTTAATGAAAGTGATAATAAAGATGATAAAAATGTTTATGAAATTGATCCTCCAGAAAGGAGTAAGAGTGATATTGAAGAAAATATAGATATCAAAAATATTTTAATTAGCGATGACTTTGGAAATGTGGTATACAGTTCTGATAATACTGATGCTGAAATTAAAAGAACATATGGAGATAATATCTTTTAAATAAAACTTTTTTTTTCTCTATAATAAATAGATGGAAAACAAATCAGAACTATTAAAAATTTTGAACTATTCAACTGATTATGTACAGACTACAAAATTATCTAATTTAATGAAAGAAGTGACTTACAAAGTTATTGAACTTAGAAAAATAAATACAAAATATGGTCCCGCAATATTTGCAATTCTACGTATAGGAGAGGATGAAGTAACTAATGTGTTCCTTCCAAGAAGATATGTTAATCTCTTGAATGATGAGCAAATTAAATTTTTAAATGAAAGTGATATTAAAATGCAATATATTGGTGGAGAGTATCATCAAATTAATTTTTCATAAACTTTTTTTCTCTATAATAAATGAACGCTTTACAAAATCAACTCTCAAAAATTAATGAGGAATATACAGATAGAATTAAAGAACTCTTAGATTTAGAAACCTTTACAAGTAATAATATCGAAGAATTAAAAGATCTTTTTAGAAAAATTAATGACTATATAGATATTCAAAAAGGAATAATTAAGCTAGCTGATATTAAGCTAGATTAAGCAATATTTCTAAAAAAAATTTAAAAATGATGACGATTCAGATGATGACGATTTTGATGATGATGATTCAGATGATGGAAAAATAAAAAATATGAATTACTGTGAAGTTTGTCATATAAATATTAAAAATTTTAAAAATCATTTACAAACCTTAATCGGTTATATATCCTTAGTAAAATATTTACTGAATCTTAAGTAAAAAGGAAAAAATTATATTTAAAAATTTTAAATATAATATTCATATCCTTTTTTACTCAATCAACTTCCATTTATTAATCTCACAAATTTCTTCCCACATTTGATTGTACTTATTTAATGTAATTTCTCTTTTATTAGAAACTTTCTGAAAATCTGATATATTACATTTGACACCACATAATTGTAGCAATTTAAATAATTTAAAGTGAACATTTAAAGAATTCTTTCTCTTTGAACATTTTACATCCAGATATGCTTGTTCAAATTCATCATTGAGATTTAATATTTATCATAATTATTCATTATCTCTTTATTTTTTTATAATATTTATCAATAACTTTCTCTAAATATATTCTTGGTGAATATATTAATGGTTTATTATAATTATTTTGCGTATATTGAGAACAGTTAGCTTTATAGTTGTAATTATCCCATTTATTTTTTTCTAAATCTTTTAAAAAATTACATGATTTACAATTTTCGTTAGTTTCACGTTTGTGTACAGAACATATCATTTCCATATTTATTATAGATTTTTTTATTATAAGTCAATTTTGATTAAAATTATATATTTATAATTTATTTTTTTTGTTTATATTTAATTTTTTAGTTTGTTTTATAATTATAAGTAAATTTTTTAAATAATAGGTGGGGGCCGCTACGTATCCCACCTCTCGTTAAATATCGAGTATTATGAAGAAGGTGGGATACGTAGCGTATCCCACCTCTCGTTATTTTGTATGTTTTTCTTTCTATAATTTTTTTTCCTCAGATGCATCTATTTATATATTGTTTTATTTATCGTTACTAATATTAATTTTACAAAATATTTTATAAAGACGAAAAATATAGATCTTAAAATTTTCTGTACAATTGATTTTATAAACTTTTCTGTAAAATCTGTATATGGAGCAGAGCAAACCCGGAACTCGCTCGATCAAGGTTTTCCTGCTCAAGTAATCATCCAGGTTTTTTGGGAAGAACCTCGGAGCCTCTAAGCATTCCAACTCCGGTCTTCAACAAACATTTATAAGTAGTATGTAAAACGATGAGCGAGCGAAGCGAGCGAGTACCGGAACATCACCGAATGATAGCAAGCGCAGCGAGCGAAAATGAGGGGGTGTTCTCGGTACCATCGTTTACATACTAATATTATATATTATATATATATATATATATATATATATATATATATATATATATATATATATATATATATATATATATATATATATATATATATATCCGGTAATTCAATATTACCTTCACACTTCACAGTTTAACATATTCCATTTGAAGTTAATAATTGGTAAGTTATTTTTTAGAAATAAAAGCTTTTGGGGCTCTTTCAGGTGAAAGTTTGGTTCGCTTTTCGTCGTAAATGAGGCCTGCTCCACTGAAAAGACGCTCACTAGCAACACTAGTTGAAGGACATGCTAAATAAGTCCTTGCCAGCTCAGCAAGAAAAGGAAAACTTTTGCAATTATCTCTCCACCAAACCAGTTGGTCTTTATCTGCCTCCAAACGTGGGAGTTTTAGATAATTTTCAATAATCGATATTGTATCCTTTGACACTTCTGACTGTGATTCTTCATCTCTGCTGGAAGCTAGAAGATCTTTCATTGATTTAGCAATGCTTAAGCTAACAGATTTTGTTTCATTTGTATCTGAGAGCTTTTGCTTTTTCTTGAAAGGAGTTATTTTAGCTGTTTCTATCATCTCATCGCATAAGCATCCTAATTTGATTTTAACATTCTGAGAACAAAGTGTTTAAAAAATTTTGTTTTGTACTAGGATCTAAAAAGGTTGCAATTGTATAAGCATCATCATTTTCCAGGTTTTCAAATCTGTCGTTCATCTCCTTCATTAATGTTTCAGTCATCCTTGAAACTCTCAGACTTAATAACATTTGTTAACACAACTTTCAATGTTGAAACAAGTGGTATCACATCTGACAAACATGATTCAGCTGAACTTATAGTCTTTGTTAATTCTTCAGAAGGCTTAAGGATATTAATACAATTATTTAAAATGTCATTTTCGTCAGCTGTTAGAGGCTTTATTTTTGTGCTGCTTGAAGCATAAAGGCAAATGGCCTCATTAATTTCGCTCATCCTCTCAAGCATATGCAAACTACTATTCCAGCGTGTTTGAATATCTTGCATGACAGAAAGTGGACGAACATTAATCTTGTTTGTATTTTCTTCAGCTCATTTTGGGCTACAACGGAGTGATTGAAATGCGTAGCAATTAACCTACATTTGGTTATTAAATCGGATGCACATTTTTGAACTCATAATGGAATTTTTAACTACTATCTGAGTTTGGTGTGCAAAGCAATCTACATTTTTCACTCTTGCCAGATTTTGCTTTTTTTTTATATTTTTTTTAAACTATCCGCGAATGCGGATGCGGTTGCGGATATCCAATTGCGGATATCCGCGGATGCGGATATTGGAAAATGATGCGGATATCCGCAGTGCGGATGCGGATGCGGATATCCGGTCCACCTCTAATATATATATATATATATATATATATATATATATATATATATATATATATATATTATATATATATATATATATATATATATATATATATATATATATATATATATATTATATATATATATATATATATATATATATATATATATATATATGTGGGTCGTAATAGGTTAACTGGACGTCCTATCTTGCAATATATACGAAGTGAGGGGATGTATAGTCACGTTGCGTAGATCAAATAAATATTAAAGGTGAGTGACACCTTGCCCTTGCATGTGACAGGTCATTTTTTCAATTAATCATATATGATATGTATATTTTCCAATCTGTCAGTTGTTGCGAGAATGTAGTCGTTCTGCTGCTGTTGGTTGCTGTTAAATATTTTGTATTATTTTATAACACTTCATTGTTGTATGAAGTCTAAAAGTAATTATTAATTTTAATTTCTCTTTCAGATTTAAAGAATCGATTATATAACTTTCCCACGACAAAATAATTCTCTGTTTCGCATGAACAAAATTTGTCGTTTCCGTTTTAAATTTTGATTGGTTTTTATAACGTGATTTAAAGCTGATTAGGAATATGAAATCGATATTGATTTATCACAAATTAATCTGTTAAAAAAAAGAATTTCAGCTTCAAATTTATTATATTTTATTGTAGTAAACATTTCTTGTCGATTATAGGAACAAAATATGTTATGTAATTAATTATGTATTATTTTGGAATTGAAAAACTTAAATTATATTATTCAACTTAAATTACATTATTAACATTTATTAACTTATTTATTTATTTATTTTTTATTATTAATTTTTTTTTGCCTACATGTCATCAATAGTCTACTAACATCTTATTTATTTGATTTTCTAATATGCCTTTCTTCATCTTAGCAATGTCTTGATCTAACCAGTATCTATGTGTGTCTGAAGCCGCGCATAGATTAACTGGAAAGAAATCCAGATATGAATGTGGAAAATAATTTTTTTAAAGACATGTTGCGTGCCCAGATCTCATTGCGAAGAATCATTTAACAATTGCCTGATTTTTGATCCAAAAATATTTTCTTCTTAACATTAGCGTCATTGAGGAGTGGAAACTTTTTCTTCAGGTAAGAGAATCCATTGTCTTATTCATTGCCTTAACAAAAATTTTCATAAAGCCAAGTTTGATATAAGAGGAAATAAGAATATATTTCATTATTAGCACCAAAGCTGATTGCGATACTCCTCTAACCTGGTACATTCACTGCGCGAATGAGCCTTTTCTTTATCACAAAGTGACCTCTCTGTGATTGGTTTTCTCTTTCTCATAGAAAATGTAATATTCAGTGTGCCCTCCCTTGAAGACATGTGAACATTGAAACAACTTACGAACTCAGCATAAGCATCTCACATTTATTTTTTCTAATTAGAGCTTCATAGTCTTACTTGTTTGTTTTATGCGAACGGCATGAGTAACAGGAAACCTACAGATGTTATTGGTAGCTTATCCGTTTTTTTCAAAATTTCATTGTTTAATTAAATACGCTTTCGCTTTTTGAAAGATGTAAATCACGAACAGAATATCTATATAGGAGTATAGCCCATAAATTAATACCTATCGGAATTAATTTTTTGGGCTATGACTCATATATAGGAATTGAACATGAATTATCTGGGTGCCCATAACTTGGTCCTGGTTTCAGTGAAAAGTCTTTGCAATTCAATTCCTGTTCTGATTCATCTGTAAATTCAAAGGTAGATATGAACTCATCGTTGAGAATATTGTAGCGAATGGCAAATTGAGTAGTAGATTTTGTCTCTTTTGATTTCACTGTAAGGCTTTTAATGCCTGTCGTGAAGAAGCAGCAATCATTGACATGGAGACTGCAAAA
The DNA here is from genome assembly GCA_009176605.1 of Armadillidium nasatum. NCBI lineage: Eukaryota > Metazoa > Arthropoda > Malacostraca > Isopoda > Armadillidiidae > Armadillidium > Armadillidium nasatum. Next base: position 7,365 of record SEYY01013375.1, read on the forward strand.
GGAATCTGTTTGCATTTTCCATTCAATTACTCAAAAGAGAACGTGAGCTTATATTGTAGCAAATTAAGGGCTGAAGTTTTGTCCTCAACACCATCCTTACGGCCGAAATAAAGAAGGTACATTTTCACTAGCAGGT
>SEYY01013376.1:0-7500 GCA_009176605.1 Armadillidium nasatum
TTCTCACTGCTCGAAACGAATAAATTAAACCCGTTTAAAGCCTCCAAGAATATGTAGTTTAATTTGTTAACAAACAGAACTTTCTTTAAGTTTGACAAATATATAAATATTAACGCGAAAGGCTCCGAATGCAACCTTATATCACTTCAAGAATACTCTCGGTTTCAAACCAATTACCTGTCTTTTATTTTCACTAGAATAAACGACGCGGCAAGCAATTGGCCAATTTCCAAGAATATTCTATCAGATTAACAAATGTTAATTGAATTCTTTGAATGTCACGAAACTTGAAAAAGGTAAACACAAAATAGAACCTATTTCAACATAGCGAAGTAACTAGAAAATTAAGAATGATCTAGACACCACGAAATACCTTGAAAAAGTGATAGAATTCAAAAATGGCAACCTCTGACTGAAACCACCAGTCTCCAGAAATATTAGCCTCTTTTTTAACTAGATTAATTTTTAAACTGGCAACTACCAAATACAATTTTAATATCCTCCCAGGGGGGATGGCATCTGGCCTCTTCTGGGCAGATGTCATAATATAAATACAAATATACATCAAAAGTAGAAAAGATTATCTACTCAGATTCTTCTGAAGAATCATAGATTAAGAATTTCTTCCTGGCAGCTTCAGCAGCTTTTCTTACAGGACGAATATTTTTAACTACAGGAGCTGAAGGTCCTCCAGCATCCATCACAGACGACGAAGGGGGGTCAACCCCTCCAGGAAGATTAACTGATGGACTATCTGAAGGGATGACAGGTGTAATATCTGACGAAGTTGGTTTAGAACCACTGTGAGTCAGGGATAGCTCCAGAGGGTACAAATGCTTAACTGGATACAAATTGACTTGCCCTCCTGGAGTCCTCACATATACAGATCTGACCTTTTGGTCATCTCCATACAGTAGTTCATGAACCACCCCCATTTGCCAGTAGGGACGATCCTTTACTGGACTCTTAATAAGAATAACATCATCTTTTTTGATGAGATTATCCCATTTCGTCTGATAGAGATCTCTACTGGTCTCTCTCAGACTAAGAATATACTCGCTATACCAGCGGGTACGAAATTCTTCGAACTTCTCCGAAGAATACTTCAAAGATTTCATAAGCTCTCTTTGAGCTGAAGATGAATCCCAGAACTGGTTCTCTGAACCAGCTCCTGGCAAAGCCATGGCAGTCTTTGCAAGAGGCTTCAAAAAATCGTTGGGAGTGAGTGGCACTACTTCATTTGCACTTGTAGTGTAAGTGAGAGGGCGCGAATTTATTGCGTCAGCAATATCTGATAGAATAGTCAGAAAATCAAAATAGTTTAATGAAGAACGCCCTATGGTTTTAAAAAGGCAGTCCTTCACTACCCTGATCATTCTCTCCCACATACTGCCCACCCAAGGGCTATATAGTGGGATTCGCTTGTGAGCTATCTGATTTTTTCCTGAGAAACTCACTCCCATTTTCAGAAACTAAGAATGTTTCTATAAAATCAGTGCCCTGACTGAATGACCGAGCGTTGTCACTGTATACAACAGTCGGGCACACCAAAACGATTCACGAATCTCTGAAATGACTGGACAAATGATTTGGATGACATGTCGTCTATGAGGTCCAGATATATGGCACGAATATTCAGGCACGTGTAAATGAGAATAAACATTTTTTGTGCCGGAGCAGAGCCTTTAACTTTGACCCACCAATGTTTGGTATAGTCAATTCCAACATGGCAAAAAGGTCTGAACAATTGTAAAGCGCGGATAGCGATACGCAAAATTATTGAATTTTTTGCAGATAATACATTCCTGCAAGACATTTCTGAATAAAATATTCGAAGAATAGTTAGGGTAGCCTTACCTAGAAGAATATTAAAGTCATAATAATTACAACGTGACAGTCGACCTTTGCTCCTGATGAGATTATTATCATCAAGGAACAAATTTAAGTTGTTGACCAAGTCTGGGACTTGGCCTGAAAATGAAGAATCCCTTTTGATTTCTTCCAAAAATTGAATTTCTTTAGGAAAAGAATATCTTTGCATTGTCCTAAGACAATATAAACGTGCACTTGTGTCATGATTACTTGACACACCTCTTGAAATTGCACCAAACTTATACAGTAAAGCGACTATTCTGTAAAGTTTGTGCAGATCAGAATATTTTTCAACATCTACCACAGGGGGTTCCTTTACTACAGGAACAATATGATAAACAGGAGATGTTTCCACCTCTGACGAGGGCCAATATCTTTTATTTAAAGAAAGCCATTTTGGCCCTTTTGTCCAAAAGTTCATGTTCTTTTGGAACTCTTTAAAAGAGATTCCTCTAGTCAATAGGTCAGCGGGATTATCCTCTGTTCTTACATATAGAAAATTGGGGATTAAAGAATGATTTTCTTTTAGAGCGGAGCTCATACTCAGAATATCTTGAACCCGATTTCTAACAAATATTTGTTTGGACTTTAATCCCTTATTTTGTACCCAGGCCAATGTAATTTGAGAGTCTGAGAATATATTCAAACTTTTGAATTTACTCCCAGATAGACTACTCAGAATTTGTGGAAGGCATTTTAAGGCCAAGAATACAGACAACAGCTCCAAGCAAGGAAGGGTTTTTCCTTTTGCTGGAGCGACTTTTCCCTTTGACCAGAGAATATTCGGACCTACTGCTTCAGAATAAATATAAACTACAAAGCCATATGCTACAGAACTAGCATCGCAGAATATATTAATACTTAAATTAGAGTCACAGGACTCGAAACAAGATCTGGGGAAGGTGATCTCTTTCAGGGAGTTGAGATCTTTGCTCAACTTTTCCCAAGAATTTTTAATATCCTGATTGAGCACATCATCCCACCCCATCTCTTCTGCCCACGTCATCTTCATTAGAAGACGCCCTCTGATGGTGACAGGGAGACAAAGAGAAAGTGGGTCAAATACTTTTGAAATCTCCGACAGGAGTTGTCTTTTTGTGGAGACTATTCCCAGAGAATAATCACTCAAACCCAGGGTATCTTGGGAGGTGTTGTATAAGTACCCTAACACTCTCTCTTCATCACACTGATGAGAGACGAGCATGTTTTCTTCTTCGAATACAGTCCTGAGCTCATGACAATTTGTGTTCCACGAGCACAAATTAAAACCACCTTCACTCATGCGTGAAGTGGCCTTTCTAAAAATATCTTCCAATTCTTCAACAGAAGATGAAGAATATATAAAATTGTCAACGTAGAGATTATTCATCAGGAGAGAGGAACATAGATCGGCAGGGTATTTTTTGGCATGATGTTTAATCACAGCGCCTAAAATATAAGGACTGACTGCCAACCCAAAGATTATGGTAGCATAACGGTAAGTAAGTAGTTTACCATCGCTTTCCCAAAAGAAACAGAACCTATTTCTGTCCTCCTCCAACTTTAGACGAATCTGAAGGAACGCTTTTGAAATGTCTGACAGGAACAATATATTTGTTTGTCCTGAAAGAGATTAACATCTTGAAAAGGGAGGCGATCAAATCTAACTCCAGGATATACAGCCTGATTCAGAGAGGGACTATTTCCAATTTTCAGGCTGCAATTGAAAACAGGCCTTATTTTGGTTGTAACCTGAAGTGCCTGCTTTATTACCGGTCTGTGAGGTATCCAAATGAATTTATGGAAGTCTTTGGGCTGCACCTCAACAGACTCGATAATACCCTCTCTCAAATATTCTTTGAAAATATCCCCATACCTCTCGTCAAGTCCCTGAGATGTCAGTTTCTTTTTGACTCTCTGCATAGTTGCTAATGCAACATGATGATTTGATGGGACTTGTTCTAGAATATCCTGGTACCAAGGCAACTCTACATGGTACTTTCCGTCCCTGAACTCAATAGCTTCATGGAATTTAGAGATGTAATATTCATCAATGGAACCTTGATCCCTCTCCTCATTAATACCCAAAGACTCTAGTTTATAGAGATTCTCTAGACCTAAATCCAGTTCTGCTTCAGGATGTGTATGAAGCATAGGGTTAAAATAGGATGGAACCGGGTCCATGATCATGTTTACTACTGAAGCAGGGACTTTTTTCACAGATCTATCGCAGAGTGGGCGGTATGGAGAGTTTCTCCTTCTGTCAAGAAGATTTGACAGGAGAAAACTTTTAGTCTTTGAAGAATTTGACTTCTTCCCTAAGATTTCTGCCTCCTGGGAAGGCAGTCAAAAAAGATTTGACAGGCTCCAAAAGGCACAAACCCATGACAGGTGTCAAGAGCACTGCCTCTAATACATTTAACTGTTTTCAGATGCTTTAAAAGATGAATTGCATCTATGCCCAGCAATCCCTCTATATTTGCCACCTTGTCACTGTGCAGGTCTTCATAGTGAGTATCTGCTATTTTATAACCACTTTGGGATATGTTGTGAATAGCTTCCTCTTAAACCTTTGACTTCAAAGCTGACATCCAGCTGTGGGTCAATATTGACTGGGAGACTATGAAACTTTTTCCCACAGCAAATACCCATCTCTAATTTTTAATGATCTTAACGTCCTTACTTCCTCTCCCAGGAATGTTTTAATCCTATTATCGAAGGAAGGCAAGGATTGAATATTAATACCCAACTTGGTAAGAATACTACTATTGAAATATGTATGTTGCGAACCTAAGTCCAACAGCATACGGACAGGGACGATTTTGTTCCCTTTCTTGACTCTAATAGAGATGGTAGGCAGAATATTCTGAGATGTAGCAGTGCCTGCATTTATACCAATGTGGCTACTGCTAGCCAGACTATTTTCTGCAGTGCTGGAAGGTGACTGGTGACTATCATTAGAAGGAACCACTGGAGACCTCCGAATTACGAGAATAACATAGAGCAGAAATATGTGCTCTATTTCCGCATTTTCCACATGGACTGCTAAGTCCATATTTCTTTGCAGGACATTTATTCGATAGATGTTTTAAACTAGAGCAGTTAAAACACATGTTTAACTCTCTGCAACGTTCTCTCCTTGTTTCGGGAGAAGAATATTTCTCGCAAGAAATCATTCTATGTTTCCCTTCACAAAATTTACATTTTGAAGGAGGTGAATGAGAAAACTTTTTCTTTCCCTTTTCATTTAGAAATACTTCAGCTCTTTTGTCAGCTTTAGAATATTTCGACGACTCCTCTTCAGAGGAGACAGAAGCATTATAAGACGATGACTTTTTGTCATTCCTACTTTGCTTCCGACGTTCAGAATGTTTTTCCTTTTTAGGGGAAGCTTGATTTTTAACTCTACCCTTTTTCGATTGATTTTAAGACACGACCATAATTATCTAGAATATGGTTTAGGGAGGGATACTCTTCCTGTGTCAACAATTTAAGCTCTCTCAAGAAATTGGAAGGGAGCTTGTCGACTATTAGGTGGCTCATAAGTTTACAGCCAGCCGACGAAACGTCGAAAAAGTTTAACCCAAACTCATTGAGCTCGTGAAGATTTGCTCTCACTTCCGACAAGAATATTCGAATATTTTCCAGATTTTTATTATCCAGATTAGGAGCAGAATCTATTTTATGAAATAATGAGTCAACTATATATGACTCGTCTAAATAAAGATTCTTTAAGATGTCCAATGCCACCTCCAAATTTTCATCCACATTGGGCAAGTGCTCGATGTCTTTAAGAGCATTGCCCTCCAAAAGAGATTTCAAATATTGAAGCTTGGCAGCATCAGAAACATCCTTCCTTGCTCCATAAATATTCTGGAATGAGAGCAAGAATGAACGGAAGGAGTAACGATCTCCTTCACCTTTGAATACTTGACATTTAATAGCAGGGATTTTAATCTCCTGCTTTGAAGCTTGAATATTCTTCAGAATATTCTGCATTTCAACTCTGGACATTGAATCATCCCGAGAATGCTCCGACGCAGGTGAAAGAGAACAAGTCTTTTGATCAGGAGTCATCCTGAGAAGCAACTTCTCATTCCTCATATGATAATGAGATGCTTCTATGATTTCCTCATCTAAAATGTTGGAGTTATATTTTAGAAGGGAAGAATTACTTATGATTTCTTCAATTTTGCTGTCAAAGACTTTAACTTCTGAAAGATACTGCTTCACTCCTTCTAGCTGTGATAGAGTAATATGAGTATCCTCTTCGCTTGAGGAAAGCTCGAGAATATTTTTGAAAAGCAGAGTGATCTTCCTCTTGACAACTGCTCTAGATCTTTTTACAGGAGACAGCCCTTCTTTCAATTCCTGAAGTAGACTATTTCTATCTTCAGAAGATAGGGTGTCAGATTCATTTCCCCCTAATTCTCCACTTAAGCTGTTCTTCAGTTCCGAAATCAGAAGACTAGCAGCTGTCTTGTCAAAAAGAGGCATTTTCGTTAAGAATTTGTAAATTTCAAAACGCAAAATAAATATACGGAAATCGGCGAAAAAAAACAAAGAAACGCAAAATACGCAACAGAAAATTAACGCAAAATGCTTTGCAGTAGAATATACGCAAAATATTCACAGACTTCAATTTATATATATATATATATATATATATATATATATATATATATATATATATATATATATATATATATATATATATATATATATATATATATATATATATATATATATATATATATATATATATATATATATATATATATATATATATATATATATATATATATATATATATATATATATATATATATATATATATATATATATATATATATATATATATATATATATATATATATATATATATATATATATATATATATATATATATATATATATATATATATATATATATATATATATATATATATATATATATATATATATATATATATATATATATATATATATATATATATATATATATATATATATATATATATATATATATATATATATATATATATATATATATATATATATATATATATATATATATATATATATATATATATATATATATATATATATATATATATATATTATATATATATATATCCCCATATATATTATAATATAAATATATATATATATTATAATATATATATATATATATATATATATATATATATATATATATATATATATATTATATATATATATATATATATATATATATATATATATATATATATATATATATATATATATATATATATATATATATATATATATATATATATATATATATATATATATATATATATATATATATATATATATATATATATATATATATATATATATATATATATATATATATATATATATATATATATATATATATATATATATATATATATATATATATATATATATATATATATATATATATATATATATATTATTATATATATTTTTTTTATATATTTTTTTTTTTATTTATTTTTTTTTTTTTTTTTTTTTTTATTTTTTTTCTACTGTGGTTTTGAAAAATAAAGAAATTTTTTTATGTTAATCTATAGTTTTTCTTGGTCTTACCTATGAGGCAATTATATACTTAATCAAATG
>SEYY01013376.1:15000-16312 GCA_009176605.1 Armadillidium nasatum
TATATATATATATATATATATATATATATATATATATATATATATATATATATATATATATATATATATATATATATATATATATATATATAGGGGCGCGAATGGGGGTTTCTTCTTAAAAGACGAAATGAAGCTTAAATTCTTTATTCGATGAAACAACATGCACAGAATAATGGTAATCACAAGATCAACAAATAATAAATTGGCAATAATGATCAATATGGATTTATGAAGCGCATTGTTAGGTTGATCATCACAGATTAATTATAAGATGAGGTAATTAGTTGCCCTCAAGGTTTAATTCCCCTGACTCGCGGCCGGAGCTCTGAAGAGCATCCTTTCGCCGCTAAGGTCAGACGCCAGAGTGCCCGAATGTAGTTTTACCGGCTCTCTTTTAGTTTGAATAGTAACCGTTGTTTCTAGGCCTATTGAGCTAACGAGGGCATCTCAAGTTTTTTTTTTTTTTTTAAATTATTAACCTTAAGATGGTAATCGGTAATTATTAATTTTTGCAAATTTTTATTTTTTTTTTTTTTTTTTTTTCATGCCCAAGTTGGATTTTTCCCATTTTTCGCCTTTACCTTTGGCGTAAGTTTCTATTTGAAATCTACTTAATTTATTAGCATTTATTAATTATTGTGTTTAACATTCACGTAATTCCGATTTATAAACGAATTATGCTTCAATTACGCTTCACAATAAGTAGAAGCACGACTTCGGTTGGGTGGGTTAGATGACTTCAAAATTTTCAACGATGTTCCCCGTAAACGTTTTCTGTAAATTATTTTTCTTGTTTAGAGTATGGTGTCAGTGAATTCGTTACACTGCCTGGCGGCATTTATATCATGCTCCTTTTTAATCCAGGTCACTAAACAGGATGATATTTACCTCTTTGAACTGTTGACCAACATCTTAAAGTTCCTCCCATTTCCGTCCGAATATCTGCTTCCTTTCTCTCCGTTCCTTCGAATTATCATTCCTTAATTTCTGCCTAGAAGAGTATATTTTCCGTTTTCTATGGCATTACAATTTTTTTTTTCGTTTGTTAACGTAGACTTCAGTAATTTTGAATCTTCAATTATTTTTTTATTTTTTTTTTTTTTGAAATGTGCAGGCAAAAGTTTGCTTCCGATCGCTATCTATTTCGCACGTATAGTTTTTTTTTCTCATTACTATACACTCTAGAATAAATAACTTCTTCAGCACAATTTTGCATGCTTATTTTCTCAATGTTCTATCGGATTTATTATTTCTAAATCTAACAGGATTTGATTGCACCTCGCAGCTTCAATTAGACATTATTTAGTTAAAT
>SEYY01013377.1:0-12133 GCA_009176605.1 Armadillidium nasatum
TATTAGAAACAAAATGGAGGTTTATTTTTTTACTCCTTAATACTTTAAATATTCCATATCTTTAAAATAGTTTTAACAGCCTCATAGTTTATTTCAAAAAATTTAAAAGTAATTCGTTACTCTTAAAATATAACTGAAAAAGATTAAAAAAGATTTTAAAGGCAATATTTTAGAACTAATCTCTTTCCCTTTGATATAGCTGTGAAATCTCTTTCTGGAAGGACAAAGTTTTTGGTTGATAGCCTTCTTAAAATTTATTTTGAGGAAATCTCCTAAGAACGTGTTCTAGTATTTGCAATAAAATTTCAACAGAAGGCGAGTGGAAACATGCAATATCAGTTTCATTATATAAAACATTCAAATTCTAATATTTTGAAAATTCAAAATGATGACTATGATGATGATGATGATGATGATGATGATGATGATGATGATGATGATGATGATGATGATGATGATGATGATGATGATGATGAATGGATAGTTTTCTGTTCCATTTAAAGTTATACTTAAGAAATCAGAAAAGAATGTTTAAAACTCATTTTACTGAAGACGGAAGACAGCTGCATGAAAGAGAAAAAATAAAATTAAAAACTAAATTTACCTTTAAAAGACATTAAAATTAGAAAAGATTAAGATAGACCAAGTTTCAAAAAGAAATATTCTACCTTTAATATCGAGATATGAATTTAAGAACCTTGAGATATCTTCGAAAATTAAATAAATTTTATAATACCTAAAATTTCATTAATCTAAATAAGTATTTTTATTTGCAAAATTTTCGCTTCACAAAATTAAGAAATCGTTTCAATTATTTATTGAATAAACTATCATAAACTTTGTTGCTGAATATTGTTTTACGAAATGGAAATGATTAATCATGGAAAAACTTCCTTTAATTATTTCTCTTTTTATATATTAAAATAATATAACTATGAAAATATTTTGTAGGGCTTAAGTGGAATACTATTAATTGGGATTTTTTCCTCTTACAAAGCTTGCCAATGATTAAAATATTAACAAACGAAAGTAAACTGAAAAATTTAAAAATAAGTAAGTAATAAATAAATAAATAAATAATAAATAAATAAATAAATAAACCGGTGGCTTCAAATTCAAAAATCATAAATATATAATCGGTAGTAATAACAGTATTAAAATTAGTTGTTTAAAAATACCAAATCCCAATTACCAATTACTATGACTAATTTTTACTTTTGTTCCCAAAATGAAAGGAAAGCGAATTTTCATCTCTTTCTTTATCCAATTAAAGATAAAGTAATAAAAGAATTTTTAACATTTAGTTTTATTTTATACAAAATATACATAATTTTTTTTGCTAAAAGAACCAAAATTTAAATGAATATATACAATTGTTAATTAAAATTTATTAGAATTTTTAAAATTTTTTTATTTATTAATGGTATTTGCATTCCATTCTTAAAGTTTGTAAATTTCAAATTCTTGGCAAATTCTTGCCATGTTCCTCCCAAGGAAATATGTAATAAAAACTTTTTTTTTTTTTTTTCTTATAACATTATCTTTATTCATTAAAACTAATTTAATTTTTTCATTAATAATCTAATTTTTCCCATTAAATTTAAATTTTTTAATATCGTGAATTTTGAAATTGTTTTCCTATCCAAAAGAACCAACTAAAATTAGTCTCTTTAAATTCAATCTGAAAATAAAAGCTTTCATTTTTATTGGTAATTATTTACTAAAAGTTTAATATCAAATTCTTGTCAATATTGTTTTTTCCAAGCTTTTGGTTAACATTTCGTCTATATTAGCCAATTTTGAACATCTTGAAGTGTCAAGTTCGTAGTCAATATTCTTTAAGGACGTTTTTATCGACTGGAGGAGTTCTTCCAACGGCTTTTCAACATCAAACTTTAAAAACGCCTTAAATAAGGCCTGTAAAGATAAATGATATATATGATGAACAACACGTCTGTGTTAAAAATAATTTTATTGGACAAATTGGAAAACACACTTTATCTCTCTCTCTCTCTCTCTCTCTCTCTCTCTCTCTCTCTCTCTCTATATATATATATATATATATATATATATATATATATATATATATATATATATATATATATATATATATATATAATATATATATATATATATATATATATATATATATATATATATATATATATATATATATATATATATATATATATATATATATATATATATATATATATATATATATATATATATATATATATATATATATATATATATATATATATATATATATATATATATATATATATATATATATATATATATATATATATATATATATATATATATATATATATATATATATATATATATTACAAAGCAAAATATTGTACCTTAAATTTTTGATTGTGATCTAAGTAAAAGTTGAGAGCGCATCCGTGTAGTAAAAATATTCCAGTAGCTTCTACTCTTCTACAAGGATGTTCATTTAAATTGCATATATTGTTTCTGTAATTCCATCGGCACGAAAGTTCATACAAATATTGGGGATTCTGTTAATATATATATATATATATATATATATATATATATATATATATATATATATATATATATATATATATATATATATATATATATATATATATATATATATATATATATATATATATATATATATATATATATATATATATATATATATATATATATATATATATATATATATATATATATATATATATATATATATATATATATATATATATATATATATATATATATATATATATATATACAGGAGTTGGACAAAAATATGGAAACAGCAGAAAGAAAAAAGGCGTAAATATGACAGACGTGAACTAGCATTGGTGTGTCACGTGTAATAGGTTACCTATATTGCTGGTAGGAGGCGTTAGTAGCTTCGTGGTCTGCATTCTGTTCTGGTACAAGTGAGGTATGTTCGAGCTTGCAAAATTTCAAAGAAGAAAAATTTTGTGCCCACGTAGCAGGTGTGTCTCTGAGCAAAGGAGCAACATTAGTGGGTGTATAGTGAGATATCGTATTCAAGGTCTTGAGCACTTACCATGCTTCGAGAAAACAACATCCAGAACTCCAGAGTGGACGTAAGTCGAATTTGAATGACAAACTGACGAGCACCGAAGAGGATTAAGACCAAAAACAAGAAAACAACAGCCGCAAAAATTATACTGGTCTTGCAAACCCTCTTAACACAAATACAGTGAGGAGAGAACTCCATATACCTATTCATGGACGTACTGCAATCTTCAAACTTTATGTAAGCAATGTGAATGCTAGAGAGAGGAGAGAAAGGTGCAAAACTCATAAAGATTGGACTGCAGACCATTGAAAGACAATCCTTTGATCAGGCGAATCGATATTTACACTGTTTCTAACTTCCTGCCCAGTTTACATGCGGAGAATACCATCCCAAGTTTATGATCGAGACTCTCTTATGCCCTAAGTGAAGCATGAAGAAGGTTCTGTAATTTTTGGGTAGCGTTATCATGGTATTCTGCAGACCTCGTTATCATCATGCACAGTAATGTAACTTCCTTGGATTATGCAAATATTTTGGGTTATCAGCTTTTATCCTATGGTGTAGACTGGTTTCTTTCTCAATTTATCAAGGTGATGGGACCCAAATTCATACACCATATGCTGTCCAATCGTAGTTTGATGAGCATGCAAATATACGGATGAAGTTTCATGCCTTTTCTGGGTGCTACAGTTGCCAGACCTTAATATCGTAGAGCCTTTGTAGTCAGTATTTGAGAACAGGATTCAGGATCGCCATCCACTACTGGCATCGCTACAGAAAACCTTATCTAGTTTTGCGTGAGAACTGGTATAACATAAAATTATGCATCATCCAGGACTTACATTTATCCATTCCCAGAAGAGTTCAGGAGGTTATTAATGTGAAAGGTGCTTTAACACCAAATTAAGATTTAAATTTATGCATTTACCAGGTGCTTCTATAGTTTTGTCCAACTCCTGTATATATATATATATATATATATATATATATATATATATATATATATATATATATATATATATATATATATATATATATATATATATATATATATATATATATATATATATATATATATATATCACATTAGACTTTGTATTGAATGGAATGTATGGATTGCATGCCTATTAATATGTTCACATATGTAGGTATGTACAGTAATTAGGCAATAATATTAATAATATTGCATTATATTAAGATATTATCACACAAAATAATATTTCAAATCTTAACCTGAGGGAGATGGATTTAGAAACATAAAAGGTTCTTATATCTTTATTAATAAAGCCAAGATTTTTTTTTGCACTTCTTAAAATTGCAATCCTTGAATAAAAGGACAAAAGGTTGTAAACTTTGGCTTAAAAAAATAAAAAAAATACAAAATTGAGCATTATGTACAAGCAGCTTAAGGAAATATAATTTATTCAAAATCTGATATCAATGTCGAAGGTAACTCACTCTTATTATACAAATATACCAAGAAAATTTCGACTTGGAAAATAAATATTTATTTTTATAAGAAAGAAAAAAACAGTTCAATTTATTGGAAATTGGTGGCGTTTGTTCACCAGAGAAAACATTATATATATATATATATATATATATATATATATATATATATATATATATATATATATATATATATATATATATATATATATATATATATATATATATATATATATATATATATATATATATATATATATATATATATATATATATATATATATATAGATATAGAGAGAGAGAGAGAGAGAGAGAGAGAGAGAGAGAGAAGAGAGAGATATGTGTGTGTGATATTACCTTACTAAATAATATATTAGCAATATCTTGATCAAAAAGCTTGAGTTTCCCTTCATAAACACTTGCGATTTTTAAAATGGCCGTTGTCCATCCTCTTGGAATACTTCTTATCCTGGTAAGATTCATCATCCAAACTCCGGCGTTGAGGCCAGATTTGCCATAAACAGGGAACTGTTATTGAGAGGTAGAACACACGTCAATTTGAAAAGAAAATTTAGCTGGTAATAAGATGTAAAAAATTACATTTCTGAAGTAGTCCCTATCCTCTTGCATACAACATCCATTTTCCTGCTTCAGATTGGTAGGAACTTTGGGCAATGAAATTGGTGACGATTCTATCTCATAATTATGAAGTATACACAAAATTTTTAGTGGACAATGCCCAAACCAGAAGCAAAGTTTTATTTAAACCAAAGAAAGATCACCGTCAGAACTCTACTATTATTTAGCGTTAAGCTCTTAAAGAACAAGTGTTTTACTTTAAAAGAAATTATAACTTTTATAACTTTAGTATAACATGAATGGTAAAACCGTAATAAAAAATATTAGCGTTAAGAAATATAGCTTGAAAGAAGAGTTTTTTATATAGTAGGACAACCAGGAAGCCGTTGGGATAATAAGAAGATGAGAGTGACAGGAGGGAAATAAATTTAGAGTAGGAGAAATTGCTTTGACAAACTGAGATAAAGTGGGAGCGTTAAAAATGGATAATATTTGCATTTTATCTGGAAAAAACAGGAATTAATGGTTTGTGACTGCTGAGCAGATTATGTTAATTTGTTTTTTTTTTCAAAAAAGTTCACATCTCCTTGTCTATTCGAGGAGAGAGAGGAACTTTCCTAGGTAGTTTCTGCCTAGGATCTGTATTCGGGATCGAACCGGAGCCTTCAAGCCTGTGAATTAATCATTGATGGTATGTAAGAAAATCAAGCTTAAGGAGTTAGAAGACTTCAGCAAATTCCTGATTTTAGCTTCCTTGCTACGGATAACAAGTGAAGTCAAGAGAGGAAAAGAGAGAAAAATTTTATTCGTATATGAGTTTTATGCGAACATTAAGATAATGGAATATTTCTCTCCGTGGCAGAAAAGTCATCTCAGTTACGAGTTCTGCTCCTCTCTGAGGGACATATTCATCGACAGCAATAAAAATTTCAGACAACAGAAGTTAAATCATTAATCCAATCATTTTACACAACGAAACCACAGAAATCTCTCTTTGAAAGTAAGGTTTAGGAATAAGTGGAAGGAGATTTATCAACTGTATATAGTAACTGTTTTGGTAAATAATTAGAAAATGGTCTAACATGTTGGGATTATTCCAAAAACAAATCGTTGATAAGAATAAGGAGATACACGACCTGGCCAATGTTATTTAGACTTGAAAGTTGGATTTATTAAGCATGTCGTAGCTTTAATACTATTATTGCCATTGGTAGTAGAAAGCATTATAATTGACCAAAATTATGTTGTCATAGAACTGAAATAAGTCTGAATGAGTCTCCATTGTGACGTGATCGTCGGTATCAGGTAAGAAAAGGAGATGAAATTGAAAGGAAGAGATGTGGTGTTAATACGAAATAGAAATTAGACAATTGTCTTTGAATGTATCAAATTTTAAAGACTAAAAAGAGAGCTTGTGCATAAGAGCATTCCAGTAATTAGAAGGTAGGGAAGTCAACCTTATGAAAGTCTTATATTAATCTATTAAGGTCTGAACGGTGCATACTAGAGTTATTAAGTTCATTTATCCAACAACCATTACTGCTTAATTAACAATTCAATAGTTTTTTAAAGTTCATAATTATTTGTTTCAATTTTATTCAGTAAAACCTGTTTCTAAACTTACTTTATAGAAGCGGTGATAAAGATATAGCGATGGAGATAAGCCAGATAACTGATCAGAGTTAAAGAATGCAAACTCTTCCCACAAAATTTCTGGAGATTTTAAGAATATAATATCTGTATCAAGAAAAATAATTGCCTCTTCAGAAGGAAGAGCTTCACTAAGGAAAAGTCTTTCTGACGCACATAATCGAAACTTTTCCCTAAAATTTCCATTTTCCGGATAAACAATTTTTCCTTTCTCAAGAAGAATTTTATTCCTAATATTTTCAGGCCATCTGCTCAGCATTGCCGAAAGCTCGTCAAATACGTCATTATGATCAACTAACACGATGAATCTGAAAAAAAAAATTCATTACTAAAAGAAAAATATTTATTATTTGTAACTAAAATTGATTTCATAGTTTTTTTTTTCATGTTTCAATTTATAAAAGTAGAAACTTGTATTTTAAAAAGGAATAAAAAGGACAGGCAATTTTCCTCAAATTTACAGATTTAATTTAATTTCCTTAAGAGTGTATTGATTATTAATCTTTAGGATATTTTGAAGAGGTGGAGTGTCAAATTTATATATATATATATATATATATATATATATATATATATATATATATATATATATATATATATATATATATATATATATATATATATATATATATATATATATATATATATATATATATATTATATATATTGGCGAGAGTCACCAGAAATATGTACATTGGAATTGAAAGTGTGGTCAGAAAGGCATCTGGATTTAGTGACTGGTTTTTATTAATGGAGTTAGGTAAAGAGGGGTGGACTTCGCCATTTCTCTTTTTAAATATATTTGGATAAATGTATAAGGGATATAAAACATTGGAAAAGAACTGTAAATAGTGTTAGCATATGCTGATGACATATAGCACGAGAGCAGAATACTTTACTCTTCCGAAGGCAATGGAGAGGTGGAGTAAAAAAATTCCAGGAACAGGGAATGATAATAAACAAAAGGAAAGACGGGAGTGATAAGAATTGCAAAAGGACGAGAGGAAACTGAAATTGCTGTGGATGGAGTGAGACTGAGAGAGGTGGAAGGATTTAGCTATCTGGGTGTTATGGAGAGCTCAGATGGGGACAGAGAACATAATAAGCGTTTTCTCGAGAGGGGTAAGACATTTAAATCCTTTTATGATCAGCGGACATGTGCTTAGGAAAGTTAAAATATTAATATAACCTGTAAATTCAAGACCCTCATTTTACAACGTTAACAATAAGAACAAGAAATAGGATGAAGGCTGCTGAGATTCGAGTTCTAAGACTTATAAGAGGAGTCATCAATCGAGATCATCTTAGAAGGTGAAGACATAGGAGGGAGTTGAGCTTGGAGTCTAACTTATTCATTTCGGTGCAACAATCAAGATGGTATGGACATATAAGTAAGATGGACGAAGCAAGATAATCTACCAGGCTGTAGAACTGGCTACCGGAAGGTAGAAGTACTGTGGAAAAAAAGCCTAAAAAGATGGAGGGATGGATTGGAAGGTAATATGGTCAAGAGAGAACGTATATCGGAGGAGGTGGAACACTTGAGACTCTATAGAAACAGGGAAGTCTGGAGAGGATGAAAGGACAGAGTACTGCCCTAATCTCTGCGCGGAATGAGAAAGGTGTTATATATATATATATATATAATATATATATATATATATATATATATATATATATATATATATATATATATATATATATATATATATATATATATATATATATATATATATATACCTTAATGATTTGTTGGCTAAAATGGCAGCCGATTTAAGGAGTACGTAAGATTGTTCCATCTGTCTCCGAAAATCATCTTCCAGCTTGGTGCTCTCTGCATTACATAAAAAAATAATAAATAATAAATAAAAAATAAAAAAAAAAAAAAAAAAAAAAAAAAAAAAAAAAAAAAAAAAAAAAAAAAAAAAAAAAAATAATATATATATATATATATATATATATATATATATATATATATATATATATATATATATATATATATATATATATATATATATATATATATATATATATATATATATATATATATATATATATATATATATATATGCCGCCGCAAATACAAATAGCAAAAACTGGAGTAATTTTTGTAATGACTTCTCTGCGAAGTTCGATGTCTTCGTAAAGTTCTCTGTCAAGACTATCTTATATATATATATATATATATATATATATATATATATATATATATATTATATATATATTATATATATATATATATATATATATATATATATATATATATATATATATATATATATATTATATATATATATATATATATATCGGAGCTTCTTCTCAACGTTAATGAATATGAATTATTTCTTTATTCAAATGTATGTCCTTAATAAAAGGTGCGGTTCTGTTCCACTGTTTTGTCTCTCAGCTCGAATAGAGCACTTTCTTCCTGTGCTCTTTCTACCAATCTAACAGCATCCTATCTCTTTTATTTTCGTTCCTTTTTAAGTTTTCGAATCTATCATCAATTTCAGTTTCCTCCGGTCGTTCTATAGTAGCCGTTAACCAGAATATTTTTTCTTATTTTTAAAATTTTTAAAAAATAATTTTTTTTTTTTTTTTAAAATTTTATTTAATTATTTTATATTTAATTAATTATTATATTTTAATTAAATAAATATTATATTTTAATATTATATAAATATTATATTAAATATTATAAAATAATTAAATAATTATTTAATTATTTTTAAAATATTTATTTTGTTTAATTATTTTATTTTATTTTATTTTTTTTTATAATTCATTTTTTTATTTTTAATTTACGATCATAAACGCTCATCTCTCTGTAACTTGATCATCTATTAACTCGTATGTTGACGACTCCATCATTCCTAACTCATTTCATTTTAAAAGATGTACCACCCAACAACGATTAACTGTTACTAGGAGGGTGACCTTGGATCAAGTAGCCTCTAATTTTTCTCTGAGTTCTAATTGGAGCAGATTAAAAATATTTGCTTCAAGTGTCTGTAAAACTCCTTTCCACCATCTTTCTACTCGACATAAACTTCCACACAACAATAACATCTATCCTACAACACACGACTCAAATATTAGTCTGAATTTTGTAATCATCGTGTTTCGTTTTCTCCTATCTCTCTTTTAAGGATCATATTTTTTCTCTATCGGAACAAGCTTCTACGAGGTTGTGTGTTCTGAGGCTTTAGAATTTCTTCACATCACCCAGTTGATTGTTCTTAAAAGGAAAATAAGGCGATTCAACTCACACAGCTCTTTTGCAAAGAGTTTATGCCTTTTCGTCTTACCAACTGTTTTGCTCTCACTACTTCCAGTCTCTTTCAGCTCGATGAATTTACTTCTCATCCTCTCCATTCTATTGTTATTATAATGAGCACAGCTCTTCTGTCTGTGTTTTCAGTCACATATCTTCTCCAATGAGAATGACTCGTGCTACACGCCTTTTCTCTTAGTCTCACCTTTTCTCTCTCCATCTCTGGGACCTTTGACTTAGCTGTTATGGTCAATTCTCCATGTACGTTACAGGTAAAGTCTGGAGGAAGCTTCTTTCTTTTGTTGCTCACTTTCAATGCTGTGTATCGGACATGTCATCTTTAATTTGAACTATATTGATTATATATTTTATTATATATATATATATTTAATATTTTATATATATATATAATATATATATATATATATATATATATATATATATATATATATATATATATATATATATATAAGAAAACTCATAGGTATAAACATAAACATCATTTATTTCCGAAATGTACCATTTCTCGTTGATTCACATTTAATTTTATAAATTCCAATTACAAAGCAGAATCTGTTCTAATTAGGAAAAGCTTTCATTGTTTTTATGCTAACGGAGCTTTTAATTTCTATTTTTTCAACTCATTTTTAATACGGTTTTAATATTTTTAAGCAAACTGATAACAATCCTATATAATATTCCAGGCTCTCAGGCTAGGTTCAAAATATTTATCATTAGCCTGTGTTATATATTATCAAAAATCCCTCTGTAATGTCGTTTTAAATATTCTGTACTCAGAGGCTTTAAGATCTTTATAGTTTTCTTTTGTGTGTATATTTATTTGGACTACAAAGACTATTTTACTGATCAAACTGGCATTTGTATTAAAGAAAGTCAAAGCAAAAGTGATAAATATCCTTCACAACTATTCTTCGTTTACGATTATACTTTATATTGCGATGCTGTGAACTATTTCAATCAAAGTGGGAGAGATGTTTCCAGCGTTACGTCATCAACCAATGAAACAGATTAAGGAATTTGGCAGTTCGTCAAAGAACTTAATAAAGAATTATAAAAAAGACTCCAGTTTATTTATTTATTTTTATTAATAATAATAATAATAATATAATAATAATAATTAATAATAATAATTATAATAATAATAATAATAATAATAATAATAATAATAATAATAATAATAATAATAATAAAATAAATAAAATATAAAATATACTTAATAATATATATAATATAATAATAATAATAATAATAATAATAATAATAATAATAATAATAATAATAATAATAATATATAATAATAATAATAATAATAATAATAATAATAATAATAATAATAATAATTAATATAAACTTTTTTTATTATTATATTTTATTTTATTATTATTATTATTATTATTATTTTTATTTTATAATATCCCTTTTCTATAGATATTACTACTGCAGGAATTCAAGTGAACTGTCCGTTCCCGTAGTACTACTATAAGATTTTCCCGTAGCAGAATGGGTGTCGTGTCTTCAGCAGAATTTTGTGTGAAGAAAGGTAAAAAAATTTTCTATTTAAATCTGTTTTCTGCAATTCTCTGCCATCTTTTTCCCTTCTGCATTTAAACTTCACATTTTTTATCTTATATCTATATCTACCTGAGTGGGTTTGCGATTGGTTAGTCCGACTTTTACCTTGTCTTAAGCCTTTATTTTTAAAATGCCTTTGACCCGTGAGTAGTGGCTATTGTGTGAAAAGGAGTGTTAATTTTATATTAACTTACCTTCATTTTCAATAACCGGAAAGATATATTTATCCGCAATATATAAAAATATAATGATGGTTGTGATAACGATAATTATTCTTGATGGCTGAAAGATATATATATATATATATATATATATATATATATAATATATATATATATATATATAGTATATATATATATATATATATATATATATATATATATATATATATATATATATATATATATATATATAGGGTGTCCCTTTAATATGTGTATAAAAATGTGCGAGTGAAACCATCCAGATATTCAATGCATACTCCATTTAAGGCCGTACAAATCCTCTATATAGATCATGCAACTGGGGTTCTGTGAAGAAATATTGAAGAC
>SEYY01013378.1:10000-12699 GCA_009176605.1 Armadillidium nasatum
AATTCGTTTCTCAAAAGGGGACTAAAACTTATTCTTAGGTACTAAAAAGTTGAGGTAAAAACTCAAAGGTTTGTAATTTTTTTTTATTATTATTATTATTTATTTATTTATTTATTTATTTTTTGCAATTGTTTTTCCTCTTTAATTACTGAAATGACGTAAGGACGTCACAGAACAGGCAAATATAATTACAGCATCCCTGGCTCACCCCCTGCATATAGGCCTGGAGAAATGGCACCATTAAAGACATTGATCGTGTTTCAAAGCCATCAAAAAGGTATTCTAAACAAAGAAAATATTTTATAGTTTGTATTTTATTGTTTAATGAAACTTTCAAGTTTCTCGAGAAATATATTTGTAAGATAATCAAGGTTTTTATTTAAAATGTTTTAAATAATTTATGACCAAGCAACAGAATATGATTTTCAAATGTCTTAACAATTATCCCATTATACATAAAATTACAAAAAGGACTGTTATAAAAAACTATTTCAAGTCTTCAGCGGTAACTATATTAAAATTTATCCAAAAATTCCAAGTAGAAAATTTACAACTATTGTAAGTTACTGAGAAGTTTTAATTTATCAATTATTCTATCTACAAATATATTGGCAATTTCGTCTGTCATTAGATGTGTGGAATAACCCAAACCATATAAGAATTTGCCTTCGTATGTTTGGAATATATGTGTCATGATAGTGTTCATCATTTCTGCTGAAGTACATCTTGCAAGCCATTTTATACTGACGTGATCACCTCGGCCTTGCAAAATGGATGATAAGTCTCCCATATTAGTCGTAACGTAATACACAGAAGGAGCAGTAATGTTTGTAAATAAATCTGCAAAAGCCATGTCAGATCTTTCGGAATTTGAATGCGTAAATGCTATTTGGAAGTCGATTCCTTCATTTTTGTCGATGCCACTTTTTAGTGCTTTGCCGAATTCTCTGGCATACTGCCAGAAATTAGCCCCAACATTCTTATCTGTTTTCGATAAAATTCTCAAGCTTGAAACATGTGGCCCGAATTGTGCTGTAGAAGATTTTTTCCAGTACCTTCTCATATTAATCATATGAAAAGTTGTTATGTCTACTTCCTCGTCATTCAGATTATTTTCACTAAAAAGTTCCATGAGAACCGAGTTAGCCACTGCAGTAAATCCAGAATGAAAAGAAATCCCTTTGGATTTAAAAACATTGAGTATTTTTTTATTCGTTTCTTCATCTAGTTCCCTGTATATATGTTTAGTCGTTTTTGGTGTACCATCTGGTACAGGAAAGAATTCAGTAAATCTTACATTTTGGGATGTCATATCAGTCACCAATTTTTTAACCTGAGCTAACTGATCAGGGTTTTGCTTCAGAAACTCCAGTCTTTGCTTTGTCAATTCCTCCGTTTCACGCCCTTCATCGTGTTGTCCAAAATTATAAGAATTTTGTGTCCTTCCACCAATAACATCGTTTAACACTTTCAAAAACCCGTTACAGATATTAAACATAGTGAATCCATCAGTTATTGCGTGGTTGAAAGTGAAGATGATGTCGCTTATAAAACTATTGTTTCTTTCTTCTAATTTATCGTTCATGATATACTTGGCACGCCAAAGTGGTCCAGAAGCCGAATCTATACTGTTGTGCATCTCTTTGTGAAATACTTCATTTGGACATTCATTTTTTAGCACCTACGAAGAAATACTAAATTCAGATTCCAGAAAAATAATGCTAAATTAAATGGCAGTAAAATGATGCTAAATTCAAATGCTAGAAAAACTATGTTAAATTGAGATACCATAAAAAAAAGATACTAGTCAGTGTCTAAATGCAATTTAGTCCAACTACTATCTATAGGTTTATTATTATTATATTTACCTCCAAAGGTATCCTTTCTTCTTCCATTTTGTAAAACCAATATTCGTCATTTTCTTTTTTAATGCATAGGCTGAGAATATCGACGTTTCTGAAATAAAATAATGATTGTAAATTCTATGACAAAAATGAGTTTCCCAGATTTACTTATAGGATTTGCCAAACTTTACCATAATAATAAGTTACAGCGTTTAAGCCATTTACTATTGAAAAACTCTTTCCTAAATTCAAGGTTCCTGGATGACGTTACTGTAGTTCTAGTTATAACCGCAAGATGTCACTTCTCATAAATTCTGCATAAATTCTGTATATTTATTGGAAGTACCTTCCATTTTATGTCGTTTAAATAAATATATTTTTTATAACGTGTTTAACAGTATAATTTTGAACAAATATATATTTTAAATAATATTTGTGTTATTTTACAATTAAATAAACGTTATAGCTTAAAATAACAGGCAAACTAGATTGGCAAAATCACTTTTTTCGGTAAAGACCTCGAGCCAAAATTTATCTTGGGGGCTAATTGTTTTGACTAAAAACTAAATTTCTAATAAAAAACACTTTTTTTTTTTTTTTTTTTTTTTGAAGAAATTTTCGGATATTTTCTTAGATATTTTTTTGACTAATTTGATTTTCAAAACTTGCTAATTAATTATTTTGACAAAAAATTAAACTTGTATTAAAAAACACATTTTTTTTTTTATTTTTTAATTTAATTTTTTTTTTTTTTTTTATTTTTTTTTTTTTTTTTTTTTTTTTTTATTTTTTTTTTTTTGAATATATATATATATATATATATATATATATATATATATATATATATATATATAT
>SEYY01013379.1:5000-15492 GCA_009176605.1 Armadillidium nasatum
GCTTTTTTTGAAATTTAAATAACTTAGTAACAATATATATATATATATATATATATATATATATATATATATATATATATATATATATATATATATATATATATATATATAGGGTCAAATGTATTGATAGAATAAGAATGAAAAGGCAGTCACTCATGCTCTCTCTCATCAATGGAGAAGTTATGCGATTAGAAACTTTAAAGGAGCGTTGACCTTGTAATGACTATAGTAGAGTATAAAGAAATAAATGTATCGGTCCGATGTCCAGAGGGAGGTTTGAGGGAGTCACCGATATTGCAAGAAAGTCCGAGACAGAGATGTTGACAGAGGCAAAGAAAAATAGAGAAGAGAAACGAAGAAACAAAGGGAGATATAGAAAGAGAAAATGTGTGAGAGATAGGCAGATACGGGAATTTGAAATAAACAGAGAGATACGGAGAGAGGAATCATTAAAGAGGAAAACAGAGAGACAGAAAGAGAGAGAGATAGATAGAAGGAGAGAGAAGAACAAGGAAATAGAAATACAGTGAAAGAGAGGGAGATAGAGAAAGAAATACAGATTGAGAAGGGCAGGGAGAGAGAGAGAGAGAGAGAGAGAGAGAGAGAGAGAGAGAGAGAGAGAGAGAGAGAGAGAGAGAGAGAGAGAGAGAGAGAGAGAGAGAGAGAGAGTTTCACTCTCAAAAAGTCAGTCCACTTTGAAGAGGTATAGATTACAATCTCACTTTTCAGTAAATAAAAAACTTACGAATAATTTTCTCACTAATTTTTTTTTTCTTTTTAAGTTTTTCAGTTCAATAATTTAATAAATTTTTTTTCTTTTTAAATTTTTCTTAGATTGGCAATATGAAATTCTCAACTAAGGCCTAGATTAACCCTGCTTTTTTCTTTCACTCATAATTTTTTTAAAAGTTAATATATATATATATATATATATATATATATATATATATATATATATATATATATATATATATATATATATATATATATATATATATATATATATATATATATATATATATATATATATATATATATATATATATATATATATATATATATATATATATATATATATATATATATATATATATATATATATATATATATATATATATATATATATATATATATATATATATATATATATATATATATATATATATATATATATATATATATATATATATATATATATATATATATATTACTTTTTTAGCTTCAGTTAAATCACTTTTGGTAATGTTTTTGGGAGCAATACTTGTGATGTCTTTAATCGTGGAGAGCAGCCCAATTCCAGACCCAAACCCAGCCCCAGCCCCAGCCCCAATTTGGCCAATTGTGATTGGGGCTGCTGCCCGAGCTGCCCCAAAAGTAATCAAAGCATTAAGTAGAAAGAACAATAAAGGTGCCTGGCAAAATGGTAGACCAAGAGGAACTACTGGAAGAAAGGGTTGAGCTCATTGGGGAAGGTCCCACATATAACTGAATCCCACCCCTTCTCTCCCACCTGCTTTTAGAATTTTCCTCGAAGCATTAAATACATTGATTCAACTCGGTCAAGCCTTTGCAGAATCAAAAATTAATTTTTATGTTACACATTTCTAAAAAAATTTATAAGTATTTATTCTTTACTTACGAAATTTATTTATGCATCTATTTATTTGTAATTTTATAATATATTTTTATTAATTAATGAGTGTTTTAATTTTAATAAGCCTCAGATTGTAGTGACTACTGTGGTACAAATGGTAATGATGGACTCAATTGCTTGAGGGTTCAGGTTTGATCCCGCTAGCGTATCCTGAGTATACAGTATAACATAGAGAGAGAGAGAGAGAGAGAGAGAGAGAGAGAGAGAGAGAGAGAGAGAGAGAGAGAGAGAGAGAGAGAGAGAGACAGACAGACAGAGACAGACAGACAGACAGAGAGAGAGGTGAGTGTGTTGTGTGTGCATATGTGTATGTGTGTTCACTAAAACAAAATTGTTTTTTCTGAAGAACCAACAAAATGGAGTTTGAATTTTGATTTAATTAATACAATGTATATTTAATTTATAAAAGCACGATGTGAAATATAGATGAAACTGCAAAAGGTCATATGTCCCTATTGCAAAAGGTTGTATATATGAAACCGAAAAATGAAAATGTGCTTAATTGACACATTTTTAAAGCAACCAGCTGGAAGAGGTCGTCCCATTTGTAAATAGCAAATATTCCTTTTATGAATATAAACAAAATAACTTGGCAGTCTCATATCACAACTGTTGCCAAGTTGACCTTTAAAAAAATGGGATTTCTTTTCAAGTTGCACTGCTTGAAAATGCTTCTTTTTTCAAAAGGACATATGCCCCAATTGCAAAAGGTAATATGAACCGAAAAATGAAAATGTGCTTTGACACATTTTTAAAGCAACCAGCTGGAAGAGGTCGTCCCATTTGTAAATAGCAAATATTCCTTTTATGAATATAAACAAAATAACTTGGCAGTCTCATATCACAACTGTTGCCAAGTTGACCTTAAAAAAATGGGAGTTCTTTTCAAGTTGCACTGCTTGAAAATGCTTCTTTTTTCTTTTGGAACAGTTGCACTGTAATGATAATTATAGGTTTTAATTTCTAATATGTTATTAATGTTATTTTTCTTTTTTAAATTTCCAGACATGTAATATAAATCTTTAGTATAATAAGACTTTAAATGAAAAGTCTTTCATTATTCTAATCCACTTTACGCACTAAAAATATAAAATGTCCTCTCCGAACGATCTTGTACGGAGTACCGTTTGTTTTCGGCGTTTGATCTCGCATTTGGGGACACTCTAGATCTATCATTGTAATCATATGTGACCGTACTTCATAAGGATATCAACAGTAATTTAAGTACATATAACTTATTCATAAAATTATCCTTCTTCTATATGTACTTTATTCACTGAAAAATTTCAATAAATATCCCTAAGATCATAAATAAATAAATAAATGAATTACAAATAATGTTAATTAATTAATTATGTAAAACAAAAACCACTTTTACTTCAGTATACGCTTAAACGGAATATTCCATTCAAATTCATTAAACTAAGTGTGAAAAATATAAATGTGAGGCGTTCGATAGTGGTATTATATAATTTAGAATCATTATATGGAAAAGAATCAGACTCCTGCCTCATATTATCTGGGTCGTTCCAATATTTTAGGTAATTGACTATCGAAAATGTTAAGGGAAATACAAAACTTATTTAAACGTAATATTCCATTCAAATTCATTAAACTAAGTGTGAAAAATATAAATGTGAGGCGTTCGATAGTGGTATTATATAATTTAGAATCATTATATGGAAAAGAATCAGACTCCTGCCTCATATTATCTGGGTCGTTCCAATATTTTAGGTAATTGACTATCGAAAATGTTAAGGGAAATACAAAACTTATTTAAACGTAATATTCCATTCAAATTCATTAAACTAAGTGTGAAAAATATAAATGTGAGGCGTTCGATAGTGGTATTATATAATTTAGAATCATTATATGGAAAAGAATCAGACTCCTGCCTCATATTATCTGGGTCGTTCCAATATTTTAGGTAATTGACTATCGAAAATGTTAAGGGAAATACAAAACTTATTTAAACGTAATATTCCATTCAAATTCATTAAACTAAGTGTGAAAAATATAAATGTGAGGCGTTCGATAGTGGTATTATATAATTTAGAATCATTATATGGAAAAGAATCAGACTTCCTGCCTCATATTATCTGGGTCGTTCCAATATTTTAGGTAATTGACTATCGAAAATGTTAAGGGAAATACAAAACTTATTTAAACGTAATATTCCATTCAAATTCATTAAACTAAGTGTGAAAAATATAAATGTGAGGCGTTCGATAGTGGTATTATATAATTTAGAATCATTATATGGAAAAGAATCAGACTCCTGCCTCATATTATCTGGGTCGTTCCAATATTTTAGGTAATTGACTATCGAAAATGTTAAGGGAAATACAAAACTTATTTAAACGTAATATTCCATTCAAATTCATTAAACTAAGTGTGAAAAATATAAATGTGAGGCGTTCGATAGTGGTATTATATAATTTAGAATCATTATATGGAAAAGAATCAGACTCCTGCCTCATATTATCTGGGTCGTTCCAATATTTTAGGTAATTGACTATCGAAAATGTTAAGGGAAATACAAAACTTATTTAAACGTAATATTCCATTCAAATTCATTAAACTAAGTGTGAAAAATATAAATGTGAGGCGTTCGATAGTGGTATTATATAATTTAGAATCATTATATGGAAAAGAATCAGACTCCTGCCTCATATTATCTGGGTCGTTCCAATATTTTAGGTAATTGACTATCGAAAATGTTAAGGGAAATACAAAACTTATTTAAACGTAATATTCCATTCAAATTCATTAAACTAAGTGTAAAAAATATAAATGTGAGGCGTTCGATAGTGGTATTATATAATTTAGAATCATTATATGGAAAAGAATCAGACTCCTGCCTCATATTATCTGGGTCGTTCCAATATTTTAGGTAATTGACTATCGAAAATGTTAAGGGAAATACAAAACTTATTTAAACGTAATATTCCATTCAAATTCATTAAACTAAGTGTGAAAAATATAAATGTGAGGCGTTCGATAGTGGTATTATATAATTTAGAATCATTATATGGAAAAGAATCAGACTCCTGCCTCATATTATCTGGGTCGTTCCAATATTTTAGGTAATTGACTATCGAAAATGTTAAGGGAAATACAAAACTTATTTAAACGTAATATTCCATTCAAATTCATTAAACTAAGTGTGAAAAATATAAATGTGAGGCGTTCGATAGTGGTATTATATAATTTAGAATCATTATATGGAAAAGAATCAGACTCCTGCCTCATATTATCTGGGTCGTTCCAATATTTTAGGTAATTGACTATCGAAAATGTTAAGGGAAATACAAAACTTATTTAAACGTAATATTCCATTCAAATTCATTAAACTAAGTGTGAAAAATATAAATGTGAGGCGTTCGATAGTGGTATTATATAATTTAGAATCATTATATGGAAAAGAATCAGACTCCTGCCTCATATTATCTGGGTCGTTCCAATATTTTAGGTAATTGACTATCGAAAATGTTAAGGGAAATACAAAACTTATTTAAACGTAATATTCCATTCAAATTCATTAAACTAAGTGTGAAAAATATAAATGTGAGGCGTTCGATAGTGGTATTATATAATTTAGAATCATTATATGGAAAAGAATCAGACTCCTGCCTCATATTTATCTGGGTCGTTCCAATATTTTAGGTAATTGACTATCGAAAATGTTAAGGGAAATACAAAACTTATTTAAACGTAATATTCCATTCAAATTCATTAAACTAAGTGTGAAAAATATAAATGTGAGGCGTTCGATAGTGGTATTATATAATTTAGAATCATTATATGGAAAAGAATCAGACTCCTGCCTCATATTATCTGGGTCGTTCCAATATTTTAGGTAATTGACTATCGAAAATGTTAAGGGAAATACAAAACTTATTTAAACGTAATATTCCATTCAAATTCATTAAACTAAGTGTGAAAAATATAAATGTGAGGCGTTCGATAGTGGTATTATATAATTTAGAATCATTATATGGAAAAGAATCAGACTCCTGCCTCATATTATCTGGGTCGTTCCAATATTTTAGGTAATTGACTATCGAAAATGTTAAGGGAAATACAAAACTTATTTAAACGTAATATTCCATTCAAATTCATTAAACTAAGTGTGAAAAATATAAATGTGAGGCGTTCGATAGTGGTATTATATAATTTAGAATCATTATATGGAAAAGAATCAGACTCCTGCCTCATATTATCTGGGTCGTTCCAATATTTTAGGTAATTGACTATCGAAAATGTTAAGGGAAATACAAAACTTATTTAAACGTAATATTCCATTCAAATTCATTAAACTAAGTGTGAAAAATATAAATGTGAGGCGTTCGATAGTGGTATTATATAATTTAGAATCATTATATGGAAAAGAATCAGACTCCTGCCTCATATTATCTGGGTCGTTCCAATATTTTAGGTAATTGACTATCGAAAATGTTAAGGGAAATACAAAACTTATTTAAACGTAATATTCCATTCAAATTCATTAAACTAAGTGTGAAAAATATAAATGTGAGGCGTTCGATAGTGGTATTATATAATTTAGAATCATTATATGGAAAAGAATCAGACTCCTGCCTCATATTATCTGGGTCGTTCCAATATTTTAGGTAATTGACTATCGAAAATGTTAAGGGAAATACAAAACTTATTTAAACGTAATATTCCATTCAAATTCATTAAACTAAGTGTGAAAAATATAAATGTGAGGCGTTCGATAGTGGTATTATATAATTTAGAATCATTATATGGAAAAGAATCAGACTCCTGCCTCATATTATCTGGGTCGTTCCAATATTTTAGGTAATTGACTATCGAAAATGTTAAGGGAAATACAAAACTTATTTAAACGTAATATTCCATTCAAATTCATTAAACTAAGTGTGAAAAATATAAATGTGAGGCGTTCGATAGTGGTATTATATAATTTAGAATCATTATATGGAAAAGAATCAGACTCCTGCCTCATATTATCTGGGTCGTTCCAATATTTTAGGTAATTGACTATCGAAAATGTTAAGGGAAATACAAAACTTATTTAAACGTAATATTCCATTCAAATTCATTAAACTAAGTGTGAAAAATATAAATGTGAGGCGTTCGATAGTGGTATTATATAATTTAGAATCATTATATGGAAAAGAATCAGACTCCTGCCTCATATTATCTGGGTCGTTCCAATATTTTAGGTAATTGACTATCGAAAATGTTAAGGGAAATACAAAACTTATTTAAACGTAATATTCCATTCAAATTCATTAAACTAAGTGTGAAAAATATAAATGTGAGGCGTTCGATAGTGGTATTATATAATTTAGAATCATTATATGGAAAAGAATCAGACTCCTGCCTCATATTATCTGGGTCGTTCCAATATTTTAGGTAATTGACTATCGAAAATGTTAAGGGAAATACAAAACTTATTTAAACGTAATATTCCATTCAAATTCATTAAACTAAGTGTGAAAAATATAAATGTGAGGCGTTCGATAGTGGTATTATATAATTTAGAATCATTATATGGAAAAGAATCAGACTCCTGCCTCATATTATCTGGGTCGTTCCAATATTTTAGGTAATTGACTATCGAAAATGTTAAGGGAAATACAAAACTTATTTAAACGTAATATTCCATTCAAATTCATTAAACTAAGTGTGAAAAATATAAATGTGAGGCGTTCGATAGTGGTATTATATAATTTAGAATCATTATATGGAAAAGAATCAGACTCCTGCCTCATATTATCTGGGTCGTTCCAATATTTTAGGTAATTGACTATCGAAAATGTTAAGGGAAATACAAAACTTATTTAAACGTAATATTCCATTCAAATTCATTAAACTAAGTGTGAAAAATATAAATGTGAGGCGTTCGATAGTGGTATTATATAATTTAGAATCATTATATGGAAAAGAATCAGACTCCTGCCTCATATTATCTGGGTCGTTCCAATATTTTAGGTAATTGACTATCGAAAATGTTAAGGGAAATACAAAACTTATTTAAACGTAATATTCCATTCAAATTCATTAAACTAAGTGTGAAAAATATAAATGTGAGGCGTTCGATAGTGGTATTATATAATTTAGAATCATTATATGGAAAAGAATCAGACTCCTGCCTCATATTATCTGGGTCGTTCCAATATTTTAGGTAATTGACTATCGAAAATGTTAAGGGAAATACAAAACTTATTTAAACGTAATATTCCATTCAAATTCATTAAACTAAGTGTGAAAAATATAAATGTGAGGCGTTCGATAGTGGTATTATATAATTTAGAATCATTATATGGAAAAGAATCAGACTCCTGCCTCATATTATCTGGGTCGTTCCAATATTTTAGGTAATTGACTATCGAAAATGTTAAGGAAAATACAAAACTTATTTAAACGTAATATTCCATTCAAATTCATTAAACTAAGTGTGAAAAATATAAATGTGAGGCGTTCGATAGTGGTATTATATAATTTAGAATCATTATATGGAAAAGAATCAGACTCCTGCCTCATATTATCTGGGTCGTTCCAATATTTTAGGTAATTGACTATCGAAAATGTTAAGGGAAATACAAAACTTATTTAAACGTAATATTCCATTCAAATTCATTAAACTAAGTGTGAAAAATATAAATGTGAGGCGTTCGATAGTGGTATTATATAATTTAGAATCATTATATGGAAAAGAATCAGACTCCTGCCTCATATTATCTGGGTCGTTCCAATATTTTAGGTAATTGACTATCGAAAATGTTAAGGGAAATACAAAACTTATTTAAACGTAATATTCCATTCAAATTCATTAAACTAAGTGTGAAAAATATAAATGTGAGGCGTTCGATAGTGGTATTATATAATTTAGAATCATTATATGGAAAAGAATCAGACTCCTGCCTCATATTATCTGGGTCGTTCCAATATTTTAGGTAATTGACTATCGAAAATGTTAAGGGAAATACAAAACTTATTTAAACGTAATATTCCATTCAAATTCATTAAACTAAGTGTGAAAAATATAAATGTGAGGCGTTCGATAGTGGTATTATATAATTTAGAATCATTATATGGAAAAGAATCAGACTCCTGCCTCATATTATCTGGGTCGTTCCAATATTTTAGGTAATTGACTATCGAAAATGTTAAGGGAAATACAAAACTTATTTAAACGTAATATTCCATTCAAATTCATTAAACTAAGTGTGAAAAATATAAATGTGAGGCGTTCGATAGTGGTATTATATAATTTAGAATCATTATATGGAAAAGAATCAGACTCCTGCCTCATATTATCTGGGTCGTTCCAATATTTTAGGTAATTGACTATCGAAAATGTTAAGGGAAATACAAAACTTATTTAAACGTAATATTCCATTCAAATTCATTAAACTAAGTGTGAAAAATATAAATGTGAGGCGTTCGATAGTGGTATTATATAATTTAGAATCATTATATGGAAAAGAATCAGACTCCTGCCTCATATTATCTGGGTCGTTCCAATATTTTAGGTAATTGACTATCGAAAATGTTAAGGGAAATACAAAACTTATTTAAACGTAATATTCCATTCAAATTCATTAAACTAAGTGTGAAAAATATAAATGTGAGGCGTTCGATAGTGGTATTATATAATTTAGAATCATTATATGGAAAAGAATCAGACTCCTGCCTCATATTATCTGGGTCGTTCCAATATTTTAGGTAATTGACTATCGAAAATGTTAAGGGAAATACAAAACTTATTTAAACGTAATATTCCATTCAAATTCATTAAACTAAGTGTGAAAAATATAAATGTGAGGCGTTCGATAGTGGTATTATATAATTTAGAATCATTATATGGAAAAGAATCAGACTCCTGCCTCATATTATCTGGGTCGTTCCAATATTTTAGGTAATTGACTATCGAAAATGTTAAGGGAAATACAAAACTTATTTAAACGTAATATTCCATTCAAATTCATTAAACTAAGTGTGAAAAATATAAATGTGAGGCGTTCGATAGTGGTATTATATAATTTAGAATCATTATATGGAAAAGAATCAGACTCCTGCCTCATATTATCTGGGTCGTTCCAATATTTTAGGTAATTGACTATCGAAAATGTTAAGGGAAATACAAAACTTATTTAAACGTAATATTCCATTCAAATTCATTAAACTAAGTGTGAAAAATATAAATGTGAGGCGTTCGATAGTGGTATTATATAATTTAGAATCATTATATGGAAAAGAATCAGACTCCTGCCTCATATTATCTGGGTCGTTCCAATATTTTAGGTAATTGACTATCGAAAATGTTAAGGGAAATACAAAACTTATTTAAACGTAATATTCCATTCAAATTCATTAAACTAAGTGTGAAAAATATAAATGTGAGGCGTTCGATAGTGGTATTATATAATTTAGAATCATTATATGGAAAAGAATCAGACTCCTGCCTCATATTATCTGGGTCGTTCCAATATTTTAGGTAATTGACTATCGAAAATGTTAAGGGAAATACAAAACTTATTTAAACGTAATATTCCATTCAAATTCATTAAACTAAGTGTGAAAAATATAAATGTGAGGCGTTCGATAGTGGTATTATATAATTTAGAATCATTATATGGAAAAGAATCAGACTCCTGCCTCATATTATCTGGGTCGTTCCAATATTTTAGGTAATTGACTATCGAAAATGTTAAGGGAAATACAAAACTTATTTAAACGTAATATTCCATTCAAATTCATTAAACTAAGTGTGAAAAATATAAATGTGAGGCGTTCGATAGTGGTATTATATAATTTAGAATCATTATATGGAAAAGAATCAGA